>PVKN010000904.1:0-61028 GCA_004027915.1 Capromys pilorides
TGACAGGAGAGTCTTTTTCTTTACTCTATTGCCTGCATTGTTCATACCAGTTTATATTTAATGGTAATATTTTGAATTAAGATTCAACGAAGAGAGACAGAGAGAGAGAGACAGACGGGGGCGGGGAGGGACTCGACCCTCAACCAACATGGAGAACAGAGCCCCTGGAACCTGTACCCCCTACCCATTCCCCAGCGGGGTTCCCCAGTGGCTCCAGGCTCAGAGAGCCCAAGTACCAGGAGGATGAAGTGAGCCCTTGAACACTAGCTCAGTTTTCAATTTCACTTCTCAGAAGAAACAAACATATTATTATTATTGAAATAATGCTAACTGATCAATATCAACATCCTCCATTGTAGAAAAATAGCCCACTGCATGTGTTCCCATTCAAGAGTTTTCTGACGTTTTGTGGGAAATTGTGTCTATCCACATGCTTTTGTTGACATGTAGACTTAGGTTCTAAACAAGTTGAGCAAGTTTTGAGGGACTGGCGGGTTAGCTCAGAGTTCGCTTGGGTGAACGCAGTTGGCGCAAGGGAGCTCAGTTCAATCCCCAGCTCCACATGCTGAATCTGACCCGTCCTTAAGGCTGCCTGAGCCAGCCAGAAAAAAAGAATCCTTCTCAAGCAAGTTGAGGAAATTTTGCTATATGGTGTATCAAAGCGCAACCATGGGAAGACTTCTGTGTCATCCCACAGGTAGGGTTCATCTGCCTCAGGTGACAGAAAGTAACTGGGGGCTGCGATGACAGCAGCCACTAGGAGTTCAGAGACAGACACAGAAACCAGCTGACCATCCTGCCAGGGGGAGGAGAAGGGTGTCAGTGGCTGCTGGGTCCTGCGGCTGCTGGTCCTATCAGGGAGGGACTAAGCTTGGCATCCGGAGCAGGCAGGATGAAGATAAGGCAGGAGGAGTGAAATGGGAAGCTGGGGAGGACAAAGGACAGAAGGGACTGCCTGAGGCCAGGAGACCGTGCAATCCCCAGGCCCTGAACTTGGCAGGCGCAGAATCAAGTGCGTTCCAAGTATTCCTCACCCCAAGCACCAGGGGCCCAAAGCACCTTTCTGCATTTATCAGTGAGCCTTGACCTTGCCCTTGCCAGTCAGGTGCTGGTGCCACTGAGCTATCTCCCTGGTGACAGTCTTCCCCTATCATCCAAGGCGCGGGCTGTGAACACTTTCTCCAGCTGGCTTGTGTGTGGCCTGCAAATGTACAGGTTAAATATCCTTTATCTAAAGGCTTGGAATCAGATATGCCTAAGATTCCAAGCTGTTTTTCAGATTTTGTAATACGTGCATAATAGACACAATATCCTGTCTTGGGAATGGGACCCAAGTCTAACCATCACATTCACTTATATTTCATAGAAAACGTCGTATATGTAGCTCAAAAGTAATTTTATTTTTAATTCAATTTTATTTCCCTGCCTGTGTCTTGGTGGCAGCCGACGCCTGGGTCGGGCGTGGCCTTCTGCACTGCAGCATCGTACTGGCTCTCATGAGGATACTTTGGCACAGGGACAGTTTCAGATCTTCAAGCTAGGGCTGCTCAATGGTACCTCCATTCTTTCAGTACCAGGCTAAGGTGTTTTTCCCTAAACGGAAGGTGCTGAAATAATATAACAGGGCCTCTGCTATAGAAAGGTGAACCTGGTACAAAATGCAGAACGAGCGGAATTAGGAGGAAAGGGAGGACATGACTAGAAAAATAACGACAGCAAGAAGGACAGTGGCAAACACCAAGGATTTACTTTGCGCTTGGCACAATTCTAAGTATGACTGTTGGCTTAATCCTCTTGATTTCCCTAACGGTGTTGTCAGGCACTACTGTCCACTCAGCTGTACAGGGAACCCAGCTGAAATGTACAGAAATTAAATAAAGTGCCCAGCACGCACAGCTAGTGATGGCCGAGCCACAGTGTCAACTTAACCCAGGTGACCAACCTAAAGCTTCTGCTTCAGCCAGGAGACGGAGATTGAAACACAGCTATCGACGTGGCCAGCCTGCTAGGGGACTGTGACCCTTTTAAGTCCCGTCCCATCTTAACATCTAAGAGAGCAGACCTCAGCATTTTAGAGAGCATCCAGGATCCAAAGAAAATGCATGTCAGGTCAGCGCACCAGCTGGGGTTTCTTTCAAGGCTGAGATAAATAAAGCTTGTGAAAGGATGCCAAAGAAAAGCAGAGTACAGGACATGCCTCAAGCAGAAGAGAAAGCAACCTGTGCAAAGGGACCTTCCACAGGCAATGCAGACGCGCGGGCGGGGAAAAAGTGGAGTGGGCGGAATTTTCACGCAATGAGGGAGAAACGGAACTTTCTTTATCTTTCCATAACGTGATTGTTTCTCTAGACCCACTAAAGTAAATTTTAAAGCTATATAAATAGCAGGGTGATAACTGAAGGGAATGGAAAGTAAAAATTTTCTATGCAAAATCCATTTTCTGTGCCAAAGAGCAGACAGCATAAAAGGATGAAAACCATGCATGCTGTCCATAGGTCCCTTAAATGCTAATCAGAAGAGACTCAGAGTGGCCACAAAGTAGACTTTAGAGCCAGAACATCAGGACCTAAAGACAAACTGAAAACATAATAATCCTGAATAGCATACAGTCGATATTTAATATGTACAAGAAGCAAAAACAAATAAAACTGCATGGAGATGTCAATAAATCCAGTTATTCAACTTCAACACTTTATCTTCATGAATTAACAAAATAGACAGAAAATCACCAAGGACATAGAAGAACTGACTATCTGCAACCAGTCTGACCTGACATTTTTAGAACTGCCTACCTAATACTAGTGGAATAGACATTTTTCCAAGTGCAAATAAAACATTCAGTAATGGAGATCAGTTTGCAATATAATAACTATTGTATATTTCCTATTATCTTATTTTGAAATTCTGTACTGTTTTTATTTCTTCCCATCAGAATTTTTAAAAAAAAGATCATATTGTTGGCCATAAAACCAATATCAACAGATTTAATAGAACTATAAATATACCAACTATATTCTCTCTAACATAATGGAATTAAGCCATGTAAAAGAAGAAACCCCCAAGTATTTTAAAATTAAACATCACACTGCTAACTATCCCATAAGTCAAAGAAATAATCGCAGTACAAGTTCCAATATCCTTTCAAGTAAAATAAACGAAAGCATGGCATATCCAAACAATGACAGCTAAAATGGTGCTTAGGAAAACTGTAGCACTCAACACTTGTGTTAGTTCGGTGGAAACAGGTCTATTGAGTTGATTGTTAGGGATTTTTTTTTATTTTAAATTCTTCCAAGATGGACAGCAGGGTGGTTTTTTTTCCCCATTTTTCTTTGCTCCTTTTGCTGAGAAGACAAAGAAGAAAGAGTCACCGAGCAGCTAAGTCTACACTGGCTTCATAGTTGGCCACCTGCACCTGTTCCCAAGCTCCAGTGACTTTGCGTGCTGTTCTCAGGTTAGGGTCATCACAGCTTAGGTTGTCCCCAGCAGTGACGTGCAGAGGTGAAGCTTTCACCTCTCAAATACAAAAACAGACAACCAGTTGGTGTAAGTGACCTTCTCTTCCTGTTTCTGCCCAGCTTCAGTTTAAGTCACCAAATTATGAAATCAAACCTACATGATAGCAGAATCAATACTGATTTGCAAAACTCTTCACAGGAAGCAGAGCAGAGACAGTGCAGAACTCGAAAGGGTGGACCCAGAAGGCTGTTCAAAGTTGCAAGGAGAGGAAGTGGTTTCAGGCAGACCCGCAGGACTGCAATTTTCTGTGGACCAAATAGACCAGCCAATTATCTCCCGAGGTTATCTAGGAAATTCTGCTGTGCTTAAAGTGCAAAAATACATTTTGTTTCCTTTCTGGACAGGAGCTGAGATCAAGAGATGAGTTACCAACAAGAAGTGCTGGGATTTGAAAATCCCAACCAAAGAACAGGGACTCACGAGGTTTGTAGAACAGATACTGTGGGTGGGAAGGTTTTACACTCAAACCATTTCTGTCTCATTAAACCTGCTCCTAAAAATACACTATGACAAGTCTAGATCTAGATCAGGTACAAATGATCTTCTCGCTGTGTATCTAAAGCAAGTTTCCCTATAATGAGGGAGAAAGAAGGTTGCCTGCAGAAGAAACTTCTGACCTAAGTTGCTTTTGCTGAATTAAACAAAAGAAACAGATTCTTCAATGAAGATAAAGTCTCTAATTAGCATGGAAGTGAATCGGGTGCTGATGCATATAATCACTGCTTGGGGAAAATAATCAAACCCCATGACCACCTACATTTTTTTTCCTGCCTTAGCTCCTTGTCTGTGCAGTAAATAATTAGCTCTTGATTTTGAAACAGAATGACATTTGGGAAGATTCCGCAAATAGTTTTTCTCTCCATTTTTTCATGGACCCATGTAATTCTAGCATTCAGTTGAGTCCAGACTGCCTGGGTAATTTTCTTACGGAATATATAGAAAAATATGGAGTGATGTGCTCTATTTTTGTGTTCCATAAGTACAGAAGTCCTCCTGGTTCACAGGCATAGGGCTTCTAGCAATATGCGTGTGACAGACTCCCCAGAGCTGGCCTGAGCTCAGCTGCAGCCTGCAGTCCACAGGGCATCCTTCTGGATTTAGAGGCCAGCACAAGACCACATTGTAGATGGAAAAGAAAGAGGGGAAGAAAAGGTTTTTGGCTGTGTTGGGATGCTGGGCTGAGTCTGAGCAGAAAACTGACCAACACAGATGAACAAGAGAAAAGTATATAAGTGGACATTGTGTATCTTCATGAGATTGGGCCTGCACGAAGAACTGAGGAACCCTCCAGTGCCCAAAATTCTATCATCATCTTCATTCAGATGGTTTTGCCAGAGGAAAAAGTAAGTAGCGATCTTAAAGACATAGGGGTAGATATAGAGCTCATGAACAAAAACCAAATTGCATGGGAAGTACTTCAAAGAATCTATAATTGGGATGTCATCTTTTGAAAAGTTTCTGCACATCAAAAGAAATCAGCAACAGAATAAAAAGGAAACCCTGAATTGGGAAAAACTTATAGCTAACTGTCCATTGACAAAGTACTTCTATCTAGAACATGTAAAGAATTTTATAAAATCAGGACTCCAAAATTCAAAGTTCCAATCAAAAATGGGCATCAAAGATGAATAGACACTTGACAAATGAAGAGATACAAATGGTAGATACATGAAAAAATGTTCAGCATCGTAGTTCACCCAAGAGATCCAAATTAAAACAATGCTGAGATTCCATCTTACTGCAGAAAATGTGGCTACCATCAAGAAGTCAGCCAATAGCAACTGCTGGACGGGCTGTGGGGAGAAAGGAACCCTTCTCCGCTGTTAGTAGGAATGCAGGCTGGTGCAACCACTGTGGAAATTGGTGTGAAGATTCCTCAGAAAATTAGGATTGGAGGTCCCATTCAAGCCAGCTATTCCCCTCCGAGGTCCTTTTCCAACAGAACTGAAATCACACCACAGTGATACATGTGCACCCATGTTTACAGCAACACCATTTGTCATAGCTAAATTTTGGAAATAACCCAAATGTCCATCAACTGAGAAATGGATTTAAAAGATGCAGTATTTTTATACAACAGAATATTACCCAGCTGTAAAAAAGGTAAGTTCTAAACTTGTGTACATACATGGATCAACTAGAGACAACACTCATAAGTGAAATAAATCAGATGCACCTGTGCAAGCATCATCTTGTCTCCCTAGCGTAAGAACTTGAAAAAGTGAATAAAATCCGAAAGGTACAATAGATGGTGTGCAAGGGAAAGAATCTGTTCACGAACTATGGTTTGGATAATTGTTCTGCTGATTTCTGCTGGTCAATTGAAAGGCGCAGTTAATGCTTATTTTTTTTTCTTTTCAATTTCCTACAACTTTGTTTTTAACCACTTCTGCAGGTTTATCACTGGTAACCTAAACAAGTAATTTGTAGTTAACATTATGCAATACAACAACCATTGTTGAATCCCTATTACTTTATGTAATGAAATTTTGTACCGTTTCTAATTTTTTTTTTTACCTTTTTGCATTCTTTGTTTTTCTAAATAGGGAAAGAGGGCAGGCAAGATAGCTCAGCAGTCTACAGCTCCAGCGTAGGAGTACTTAGGGAAGTGCAGGGATCGTGGCTCAATCCCCAACACTACATGTGGCACCAACCTTACCCCTAGGGCTGGCTGAGCTAGCCACAAAAAAATAGGGAAAAAAATAGAACCAAGTGGCCCTTTATGCCAAGTGTGATGAAGAGGTGCATACCTAGAGAATGAACACACCACTGGGGTCGGTGCCCTGTGACCAGCCAGGCAGGGGGGTTCCCCACAGGGGCCTGAGTCTGCAGAGAGTGAAGCTCCTTGACTTTGGGTAGAAGAGGAATGCTTGGCTGCCAGAGTGCCCAGAGAGAGGGATGGGTGGGCAGCAGGGAGTCAGAGAGGCTGCTTGGCTTCCACAGTCCTGGATTTGCTTCAGTACTAAGAGGGTGTGCCTTGGGTTAGTGCATACATGTGTGTCTGTGTCTGTGTCTGTGTCTGTGTGTGTGTGCATGTGAGAGAGAGAGAGGGAGAGAATTACACAGGGCATGAACAAGAATCAATTTTTCAATAAGCGAAGTTCCTAGAATAAATTATTTTTAAAAAAACACACAGGGTTCCAATTCCTACCACGAACACTGTGGTTCTAAGTGTATAGGTGACAGATGCAGTCACACAAACATACCAGGAATAAAAATTATATATTTATACATGTATAAGTGCATAAGAGAAAACAATATGTAACCAAATATCTTCGTTTGAGTGTAGTTTTGGTTTTCTTGTTCATATTTTCCACAAGCAGCGTCCATTACATTCATAGCCAAGCAAGCGACATAGCATTTTTCTAAAGGGAAAAAAGAAAAAAGACTCTAGCAGGGATGCTTTGACCATAAAGTAACAGAAAGAAAAGGAAACACTGTCAAATAAAATCATATTAGAACAAAATCATTTAGTTGAAAATCAAAAGAGCAGAATTTATAAAGTGACCAAATCCCCGCGAGCATGTAGGTGCGCACTCCTGGGGCCCTGCGCCAGGTGTCTTTCCTGGGCAGATCTTACTCGACCCGCACCAGTGGGATTTGAGCTCTTTGTAGTAGAAATTCATCAGTCTCTGACTTTGAGTTTAAAACCTTTGGAGTCCCTGATCTGAGCCTAAGGCAGGAACGAGACTGATCGCTGAGTTCTGTGTGTGTAATGAAAGTCTCCAGACCTAGGGCCCCTTGCTCAGAAATTATTAAGTGGGTTCCAGGGGCTGCAAAGGATGCTGAGCAGCCAGGGCCTCTCTAGCTGGGGCACAGTGATGCGCGCAAGCTCCTGGGGTCACCAGGCCCAGCTAGGCAGATCGCACCCAGAATCTTGCTCTGCCACCAGAGGCCTGGCTTTTAAAACTTAACCTGTCAGAGCCTCAGTTGCCCCATCTACAAAATGGAAGCTTGCTGTAGGTGTCTCTTACAGATAGATTAAGTAGCATACAGAAAAGATTCAAGGCAGTGCTCAGCACTGAGTTCTAAGTAACCTACGACCTCTTTCCCCTTCTTCCATCGCCCCAATCAGCAGGAAGCAAGAGACATAACTACCACAGAACGTCCTGCTCACTTCCTTAATTTATTCTCTTTCTTTCTTTCTTTCTTTGACACAGGATCTTGTCACAGAGCTTGGACTCATAGTGATCCTCCTGTCTCAGCCTCCCAAGTGCTAGGATTACAGGCACATACCTGCGGTTCTGGGCATGGCATGTGGTGCCAGGGATTGAACCTGGGTCCTTACACTTGCCAGGCAGGTGTTTAGATTGCTGAGCTATTTCCTCAACTCCTATACTTTACTTGAAAAGGTTTGCTTGTTTGTTTATTTGTTTTTTGGCTGGCTCAGGCTGCCTTAAGGGCAGGTCTCAGGCTCCATGTGGAGGTGGAGATCAAACCGAAGTCCTCAGCACCTGAGTGACTTAGCCAAATCAGGTGCTTTGACTCACTGAGCTACCTGGAACCTCTCCCCTCCCACTGAGCCACATGGCAAGCCCCCTATTTCACCTGAAATAATTCCAGTCATTCATAAGAATTCATTAAGAGCCATGCTGTGGCAGAATTAAATCCTGAATCCCTAAAAGCAAATTTTATAGAGAAAAAACACTGCAATATGTCAACTTCAGGTCTATTTTTTGATTGGACAGTTTCCCTTCCCTCAATCCATATTCCCAGTAAATAAGAACACAGCCCTTTCACTGTGTTCCATAAAGAATTCTTCATAGAGTAAGATCAAATTTGCAATTTTCTTTAAAATCAGAAATTACCTGAGAAAGAGGGAAGAAATGGCTCCTAGATAGTTACTGTCTTGTTTCTGAACTTGTTTAATAGAAAAGAACTAGATGAACATACACTTTAATATCCCAAGCTAGAGCGTGGCAGATACCGATTACAACAGGGGCGAGTCCTGCTTCTCAACGCCTGCGAGGCTTGAATGGGTTGATGGTTTAAAGTGCACATCCCAGACAGAATGGGACGCGCTAAGAGCCAGAAATGCCCGCCTCCCGGCTGGTGACTCGGCCCACGTTCAAGTCTGAAAGCTCTAGCCTTCATCTTCTGCAGCTGAAATGACAGGGAAGCCCAGGCGGCAGGACCCCATCCCAAAGGTGGCAGCAACAGACCTCGCCCCTCTCGCTCTCGCTCCCCTCTCCAGGTCATGGAAGACCTGTTTTTGCGAATACAGGATTTCCCCTAAGCCAAGACTGCTCCTCAGCTGAAGAAAATAAATCCTGTTAGCGACCACTAGTCTGGTAGCACAAAAAAAAAAAAAAAAAAAAAAAAAAACCTGCGCCCACTCCTAGCGCTGGATTCTCTCGCCTGCTTGCCGGTAGTGAATGCGGGAAGCCACCCAGCGGCTAACTAAGCCCGCCCACCCCCGCGCTTTCCCTGCGAATTTGCTTAAGGAAATGCTGCAGGTCCGCCTCCGCCAGAGCTGCCCAGAGCTGGGCGGCTTCCCACAGCGATGCTCGTCTTCAGCTCATTAAACCACAGCCCTTTAGCCAAGCTTTAGGAGCAAAAATACCTGTTTCCAAAACAGCCAAAACCTAGGAATATAATCCGTGCCCACAACATTGAAGACAACCGCCCAGGCCACACGGGAACCGAATCTATGGTCCTTTGTCCCATCGTCCCAGGGCAACAAGCTGGAATGTGCTAAACGCTGTGACTGAAGAGTTTCTGATGCGCGTGGGTCCCTATGCACACCCAGGAAGACCGCCCACCGTCTTTCCTCAGGTCCTCAGGAAATCCTGAAGACTAAAGGCTCTGATCACAAACATACTTCAAGGATAAGAAGCCACCTGAGCTTTGTAAAATGGTGTCACTAGCATTGACATATGCGCTTACAGAACATCTTTGTACTGCATCCCTGTTTGCATCTGGAAAAGAGAGACTCACAGAGTTTAATTGGATGCAGTGGGCACAGGGCTGGTAGTGCCTAACGTTGCCTTTGCTCCTCCAAGTGCCTCTGTTCTCCAGAAGGCATGGCAAGCAGCTGAACGCCAGCTTCTAGGTCCCTGTCCTGTGTGCCCTGTGCATACTGGCCACTTGACTTACTCTTGAGCGTTGAGTGGGTGATCTGTGTTTAAATGTGAATCTATATCACTCTCAAAAGTCCAAACACGTTCCTCTAACGCTGCCCCTGCCAGCCTCAGCTGTTGCTGGCAGAGTTTTAATCCCTCCGGATTCTCATCTGAATTTTAGTATTTATAAGGAATAGCTTTTCTAGAAGGACACAGATGAGGACTGCAACAGGATTCAACCCCATTATAACCCTGTCAACTCCGAAGCTTTGATAATTTACCTCCCTGAGAAGAGGTCTGGTTTACTTCAAAGAATGAAAACTAAAAGGGCTCCCAGGGATGTGTCTGTTTTTTCATTGATTAGAAAAACTTCTGACCTTGGAAACCCATTCCATTGCCACAGCACGCAGGCTGCCAGCCTCGGTGTCCAGGCCGATGCAACAGTGGGCGTGGACACTACACCTGTTGACCCGCATCCCCTGTAAGTCTTTGTTAGATGAACTGGACATTTCCTGGGGTTCACAACTCTGAGGTACCAAATGCCTCCTTTCACCAAACCTCCATGGGTTTCAAACATGATCCAGTAACTGCTTTACATTTGTACGAGGCTTTGGGATCAAATAGCTTACTTTTCTTGATAACATTTTTAAGACTTAGAAAGTTAAATGTCAATAAGAACACTGATTTTGCACATAGCTCTTCCCAACCCAGAGTTGAATACCTTTTACCTGAGTGTAACAACAACGAAAAAGTCACCAGATATTTAGCCTGTTTATTGAATCTTTTCCCTTAATATGTTTACATTAATTATGCATGTCACAATAAACACAAGGAAAAAATATGATTCTTTAACGCCTACCCTTTGGGTAGCATAAAATGAAGGTAATCCATTCTTAAATTAATTCAAGCGACATTAGGATCCCACTCTGAGCAGAACCCGTGGAGGAAATTAGCACTGGGAAAAGGAGTTACGAGATTGAAGCAGTGATAAATAGTATGAGGAAAGAAAAGAAAGAAAGAAGAGAAAAATGGAAGGAGGGTTTAATATGCAAGAAGCAAGGTCCAAGTGTATAAATCAGGGCTCAGGCTCAAATAGAGATGCCTCCTAGTATGCAGCCCCTTTATTTTTCAAAAATAATTCTTTGGCTGTTGGGTTTTCTCTTCTGTCTTCCCCTGCTGTCTTGTATGAATGCTTCACTTCTCACTAATTCCATACATGAAAATACAGTTTGAGCAGTTATAAAGGATGCTCCCGCTTTTGAATTCCTTAACAAATAAAGATTCTCTTGTAGCTTTGTGAACTGTCAGATCCAATAGGCTCATTCCAGATCTAATCCAGCGTACCAACTACAATGAGCATTTACAAACAGTCTTTTTAAATAATGTACCTGGGATATTTCTAAGAAGACAAGGAGAAGACCAGCACATTTGGAGAAAAATACACTAAGCTGTAAACAAACTAAACGTTTAGCTCTCTCTCCTGCGGTCCCAGGCTTATTGCCTCATCAACATGAGCAGCAGAGTTAATTTTTAGGGAAAACCTGAAATAAAGAAGAAGGCGAAGGGAGGGAGTGAGCGAGAAGAGGTAAAGGAGTCCTAGAAATTCAGTTGTGGGGCAGGGACAAAGGGACAGAGATAGGGACAGAGCTGAGACACTGAGTGAATAGAATTGAGGGTCAGCTGTGTTCGAAAAGAGCCGAAGAGCTGGGGAGGCCTTGGGGCCAGCCGGGAGCCCCGTTATTAGATACAGAACAACAAATTCTGATTGAAACCTCAAAGTCTTCAGACTCTTTCTCAAATAATCAGCACGTGCCCAGGAAAGCATTAGCAACTGGCGCAGTATTTAAATACAAAACAGCTCTGCCATGCAAAGCAGCCTTTGACTTGCCGCCCTTGGAAAGAACTGCACAAGAGCAGTCTATTGTTCTCTGTGGCGGGCACGATTATTAATACTCATGTTCTCCATAAATGAATCGTGTTCTTTGCCTGTTTTTGTTTTCCAGCCTAATGGGGCCAGACAAAACAAGTTGTCTCTATAGTTTCATTCAGTAGGTCCCCATTATTTACTATCCATATTTTACAAACAGTACAGTTGAGACTCAGTCCCTATTAATTGGGGCCTTGGCCTCATTTTTCTCATGTAAATGCAGACATAGGAAGTTTATGTCCCTTCCAGGGATTATAGTTACTGAAACCTCTAGTTTTTAGACAATCAGTTCAAATGCTATTCTGTTTGGCTGAGTACTTTTTATTTTGCAAAAAAAAAAAAAAGGGGGGTTGGGTTGTTTCCTAGCTATTTCTTTTAGCACAGTAAAGATTAGGACTAGCAGTCATTATTAAAATGTTTTAAGACTTCTCGCTGTTACTCACCAGCTCCAGATGGTTTAGAAACAAGAAATATGATCTGAAGATACTCTTGTCTCTGATATTTTTTCTTTAATGCAGTTATGCTGAGAAAGCTGCTTAATGTCAACTAAACAAGAGGAATATTCCCAAGGGTAAATTGTGGCGATTCTCAAGTACAAAGGATCCAAGTCATTTCGCTGTCAAAACTAATGAGGCTCAAGCTTTGACCTTCAAAAGGTTAGATTAATAGGAAGAAGGGGAAGAAGAAGAAAGAGGAACTGAAAAATAAAGCAGGACATGGCAGCCATGCTCAAAACCCAGGCACACACCTACAGTCCAAGCCCTCTGGAAGGCCGCAGCACGAGGATCCTAAATCTGAGGCTAGATAAATTAGCAAGGTAGCAGCTTTGTCCCACAAGATAAAAAGGGCCTGGGATATAGCTCAGTGTGGAAGCTCAGGGTTGAATTCCTAGGACTACAGGTAGGGGTGGAGGGCGCAAAGATGTCCCAGGAAGGAAAACAAAATTTCCCCAGCAGACGTGACGTTGCATCATCTAAAGTGTCCTGTGTAGGTCAGTGGCACTAACTCATGTACTCAGTGGTCCCTTGCCACAAGGGCCAGCTGTCTGCAACTGGAGACACATGTGCACCAGTGGAGCTGGGTGGAGTTTACAGTGCCGGAAAGGAGTCTGAGTCTGAGAATTGGAAGGGTCCTTACCCAAGCAGCCCTTCATAAAACTGCGTGTTAGAAGCTGATAACATTGACTGAGCTTCGTAATAGACCGGCTGTGGTTTGATGTGCAGTTTTACATGTTTTTACACCTCGGGCCAGGTGAAGAAAATATTTCAATTTAGCATAATAATCTCAGGGGCTGTACTACAGTTCAGCTCATATTCACTTAAACTCTTGATAACTGATTTTTCTTCTAAAATTAAGGCTGGCATTACAGTGAGTTTCTGGAGGTCATGCTGGAATTATAAATAATTGGCAATGCTGAGAATGAAGAATAGATTTATTTCTGAGATAATAGAATTTGCTCTTCCTTTTAAGTATAGCACAGAGCCATCTGTGTAAAACCATAAGTGAGAGACATTTGCTGTACCCCATGGGCTCTGAAAGTGCAAAGCCAAGACTATAGAAAAATATACTAGAAGGGCTCTAGGAAGATAGCTCAGTAGAATAAGCGCCTGCCTGGCAAGTGCAAGGTCCTGAGTTTAATCCCCAGTACCGCAAAAGAAAAGAAAGAAAGTAGGAGAGGAACACAGAGCCTTAGAAGTAACCCATCCATGCAACCTGACCCGGCTAAAATTTACTGACACACCAACAAGTAAAGATGCTTAACCTAGTTGCAGCAGCTTGGAGAACCAGGCCTGGAATCCGTAGTTCACGTGCCTAGGTTAAAGGTCTTTACCCTCACTCAACATTCTCTTATCTGCCACATATATTACCTTAATAAATTTTTGAAGCTTTGCCAGGCATCAATTCTAGGAAAATGATGAATTTCACTTGTTTTCTTCAAAGCAGCCCTTTCCAGCAATTAGGATGACCTGCTTTAAATAAGTTATGAAAAATGTGTGCCAACACTCTCATCTCCACCTTAATGTTTTTTGTTGAAAACACTGGCCTTCTTTCATCCATCTTATTTTTATTTTATCTCCAAAAAGATCTCATTGGGTTAGCTACCTGTGGTGTTGTACATTATGAAAGCTTAATTGATGAACTAAAATAATAATCTGACTTTCGTTGACTCGCTTGTCTAAAAATTTCCAAAACACAGTGATCGTCCATGTTTAAATACTTTCTCCTCCTGGAGTTGACAGAATTTCTTTTCCTAATTGTTAATGAGCCGCTATCATTGAGAAAAAAAAACTTAAGATGAAATTGCTAGAAATTCTGTCAACTTAGTTTGCTACACATGAAGAATCTCCTGGCTTATTTATTTTATTTCAAAAATAGGGTTTCTTTGGTTCATGCCTCAAAGCACTGTAGTCACCCCCTCCCCTTCATTGCGGTCGCACAAACCACTAAAGGGAGCGACCCTTGAGCCCCGATGGTGGGAAGCTGAGGCAAGGAGACAACAGCTAGATGGTTCTTCATGCTCTGTTCATGACCACAGGACCTTTCAGTGTCTTTCTTGTCCCCCTACCAAGCCAGAAATCCGTTATCCTGCTAGAACAACAGCTAAGTCCTCTGTATTTGGAAAGATTTGTATCTTGAAATTGATTTTGCACCAGAAGCAGGAATTTACCACACCCTGCTTCTTAGTGATCTTTATAATTTGGTCACAGTTCAAGAGCCTGGTTGCCAGGACATCTACGGATGGTAGCATGAGAGTCAAAAGCGAAGCCTGGCCCCGAGAGTTCTGGCCTCCACGTGCCGGGTCTCCCCTCTTACTGTACTTCACACAGTCCTCCTCTCCATCCCATCTTAACTTGTTGGGTGTATCTCCTTCTGTGCCGCTCTTCCAGGTAAGGAAAATAAAAGTCAAAGAAATGAAGGAACTTGCCAACACTTAGTCATGGGAACTCCAGCAACGCCCTGGTGCCAGGCTGTGACTCCAGCTTCGCTAACTCAGTGGCCCTGTGCAACCCACTCCAGCCCCTTGGCCCTGCCGTGCAGCTACAACCATGTGACCAAACCCACTATCAAGGCTGGGGAGACTCAGCTGAGCTCACCTTGTTGGAGGTTCTCAACATAGAAACCAGACCAAAATCCAAATATTAAAATTTGTGAGCCTTTATTACTGGGCCCGGGACCACTTGACCGTACTCATACAGGAGAGGACGAACAGCCAGGAGCTTAGGAGTACTGAACTTTTAAAGGTAGGAACCACATCCTGTTTGGCAAACAAATTTGTCATTTAGCACAGAACAGCCCCTTTGGGGACAGCATGGCTATTACTCAGCATCCATTCTTTCTGGGAGCATTGTTTAGCTCTTGTGTAACATACATCTGTGTACATGTGGTTTTGACCACTATAGCAATGCTTTCCAGTTGGATAGCAACACCTTATTTTGTACAGTCAGAAATACTTTGACCTTTACTTTGATTTATTTTGTAGGTCTATAGTCTATTGATGATTTATCAATGGTACACCAAGCCTCCTTGCGGTCTTGCAAGGAAGTAGGGTCACAGAAAGTTGAACAGAGTAATTTGTTACATAGTTTTACATTAACTCATCACAACCTTATGGACAACTCCAACAAGAAGACAGTCATAAAGATCATAGAGATGAGGAGGAGGAAGGGGACACCAATGACAATGGATGGCGATTTCTAGTTTTGTCAACCCTTCCATCATTCAGAGCAGATCACACTGACCAGAAGGCACCGGACAAAAATACCCATTCAGAAATGTTTGATCATTTCCAGTTGAATCGGATGTCAGCT
The DNA here is from genome assembly GCA_004027915.1 of Capromys pilorides. Taxonomy (NCBI): domain Eukaryota; kingdom Metazoa; phylum Chordata; class Mammalia; order Rodentia; family Capromyidae; genus Capromys; species Capromys pilorides. The sequence goes on from PVKN010000904.1 coordinate 15,318, forward strand.
AAAACAGCACAGGCTTGGAGCCCTCTGCTGCTAAACATCTCTTCTAAAATCCTTCTCAAGGGGCGTTCAGCAAGAGGACGTGGACTAGAGGCGTTTGCGGCAGGGTGCTGACTGTCAGGACAGTGGCAGGGTCACCTCAGAATATTTACCTGGGATTCCTGGGCCTGGACACCACACAGGGACAGCACACTCCGTGATCATCACGGGCAGTATGGAACCGAAAGGTGGGGGATTCATAGATGGGCGCACAGAAGCTTATAGTGTGTATGAAGAGCACTTTGCAGCACGGAAGCCGGCATGAAGCCTAAGCTCTTTTTTGAGCCCTGCTATAGCGACTACAGCAGGCAGAAGGAGAGCGGAGGCTGAGATTTCACAAACTTGAACCTCCCCTCTGCCGCGTTGAGCAGGTATCTGCACAGTTGGAAGATCAGAGTGACCGGCCGCAAGTGAAAACACTCCTGGTGGCATCTCCTCTGCTTCGAGACAGCAGCGGGGGCTCCTCCCACATCAGGCTGAACTTCTTTTGCAGTAAGGGATTTCAAACTAGTGTCATTAGTGTACCTTGCGAAGGAGAATGTACTGGACCAAGGAGACGCCTGTTAGAGGCAGTGCTACTACCGCAGGATGGCATCTTGCTTCCCGGACATGACACTGACATACTGACATACTGTTTTTACGTGGGAGCTATGGAAGCTGCCACTGCCTGGGGCAGACTAAGATTTGATTAATTCTGCTTAAAATCATTCAATTGTGAAGGGTTTTAAACAGCTAACTGGCGGCAGATTGGAAGACAAATAATGATGCAGTTTATCATGTTATCATTTTGAGGTGGATATTGACTTCTCATGAAAATATAGTTATATTAATATTTAATTGCCCAATACTCTGGTTTCTCTTCAGATCATATAAATCATTTGCCTTAATATTTAATTGTCCAAGGCAAAATCCAAATAGAGAACAAAAACAACTCAATCATTTCTGTACATCTATTAGTTGGCTATTTGAGTAGACACACATGTATATTTTTATATTTACTTTTAGCTTTTATTTTTCCCATTGCAAAACATCATCTTTTTTTCTTTTAATAAGAAATAACAATGAGACAGTTTCAAAACACATTATTAGGACAGCCACAATAATTAATACAGTGCATATTGTTGTCTTCATAATATTTGTTCAGAGTAAAAGATACAGACATGATAACTTTTCTAAACATATTGGTATAAATATTTCTTCTCATTGAACTAAAAGAAAGTCATTGTATACATAGAACAATATTCCATAATAGTAGTGGGTTATCGGTAGAACTGGCAGTGTCGGAAGCTGTTGACTTGAGCCTTTTACAGCTCAGCATACTAATCTGGCTTTACTTTTTATGCCTTGTGGTTAAACTTTTCTGCTGGGTAATTAAGGCCAAGTTAAAGCAAGACCTATATAACAAAACATGTAACTTTTGTAGCTGACAAGGTCAGTCAAATCTCCTCAGTAGTTACCTTGAAATCATGTGCAGCACAAAACATCAGTCTTAAAGAAATGTCAAATATTTATGTTCATTGTTGTGCCATCATGTATAATGGCAATTTTTTCAATTACCTGAAATAAATGACAAATAATCATTTAGTCCTCCTCCCTCATTAGCTTGACTTACTGCTGTTTTTTTTTTCCAAAGGTCATATTCCTCCTAAGCTATTAATGGCCTCAAAGAGGCAAACCTCAGCTAAGTAGAGATAAAAATAAAGACTAAAAGAACACCAGTTTTTGATGTGGAGATACTTTCTAATGATGCTTATGGCCATTAAAGTCTAAGAATGAGTGTTTTTTTACTCATTTTTCTGAAAATTCTGATTTAATGGATTTCTGAGAGACACATTAAATTCTCCCAACATTATTTTTTAACATCTACCATTGTCACATCATATATTCGTAAAACTCTTCTTCACGTTTAAAATTAATATGTCACTGTAAGTTACACATTTTTACCCCTATGGAAATATTTTTAAGTCCTATTTAATGCTCTTTGCTTCAAACCCTATTTTTATTTCCTATTAATACTTCCTCATCTCTTCTCTTTTTGATAATACTACTCTGGTTTTAAATCTACTCATCATCAGCCTTGCTGTGTCACTTAGTTCTAGATAACTCTTATAAGCAGAAATTTCATTGTGTGGGAATGTCTTTTGTTGTCTCACATTAGGAATAGCCTCTGTTAAGCAGGGGTTTTATCCATCTGAATTTGTTATCCTGCCTTATATTTAGAATCAAAATTTTGCTTAGCTCTTTCCCTTTTGCTTTTATTGTAATCACCTATGATTCTTTATGTTTCTTCTCAAGTTGTCCAGGAATCTTAATCTTACTTTGGGCCCTGCAGAAGTTACATTTCAATCTTTTTCTTATTTTGCATTTTACTCTTTAGCACACTGATAAATCTTCAGAGAGTGACAAGAACAATGGGATAAGTGTGTTCAAAGAGTGATGTATGTTAATGGGGTTAGTGTCTTTTACTATAATAAATATTTGTATTTAAGTGTTGAGAATATATTTTGACCATCCCACATACTAAATGGATACATGTGTCTACATATGATATATAGCATATGCATCACATACACATATAATATGTATTTTTACATAAGATATCAATAACCACTTAGAGATATATTTGTTCAGTGGATTCTTTTAGTCACCACTGTTTCTCATTTTTGGCTCCCTTTGTCTTGGCTATATGCCTTACTTTGACATAGTAAAAGCTTCAAGGAAACGGATAGTTCAGCTAACTACACAATTGTACTTTCAGAAACAATTCCTGTTGGGATTTTGAAGGTATTGCCCCCGGGTATCCTGGGCTCTTGAAGAAATCCTGTCCAACTGGGTCTCCTGGTGGGTCATTGTGAGTCACTGGCCTTCTCCCTGGAAGCCTTGAAGAGTTCATATTTGTCCTGGCCTCCTGAAATGCCAACATGCAGCATGATCTGAGTCTCTTCAACTATGCTTGGCATATAAAACATCTTCCATCTAAAGACTTGTGGCTCCTAGGCTAAAAATATTTCAATAAAATCATTTACTTCTCCACTATTATCTTGTTTATAGTTGTATAAAACAGACATTGCAACTTGTAGAATTATTTCATGTTGCTTTTGATTTTTTTTCCTTGTGCTTTCTACTCTTTAGTTTTATATTCTGGGGGATTTCCTTCACTTTGAGTCTCCAGGTCACGCCTACACCACTGTACCTGCATCAGCAGTGCTGTTTAACCAACCTCTTGATTTCAATATTTATGATTTAGATTTCCAAGGTCTCCTTTTGCATATTCAGTGTCTTCAGCTCGTGTGATGGGACGATGCGCGTGCGGAGTGCGCTCAGCACAGCCTCCCCGCCGTTGCACACACCTCCTGGAGTGTTCTTCTGGTCGTCAGCTCTGTCTTTCCTGGCACTGATGCTGGTTTTGGAAGCTGTGTGACTGTTCCCGGCTGCCTTCCAGAGTGGGCATTGGTGAAATTCTGTTCCCATCCCTAAGGATCCAGGTCCAGGACAGAGAGACAGTCAGCAGGGAACCAGACTGAGGCTCTCTGGCGCCACCCCCGGGGGTGCTGGGCTCTGCAGCTTTCTGGGGGACCCTGGCCTCTTCAATCCCAGCACCTGCACTCACCCCCTAGACCCAGGGCATATGCGGGGCGGGGCCTCAGGCCTGGTGCAGCAGCTCCCTAGCGCTGCTGCGGGCTCCCTTCAGGATTCCTGACTGAATCTCCTGCCTTGCCTCCACCGGAAGCCACTGCTTTAACCGCTTAGCTGCCGAGATCTGCGCTGAGAGCCGACTTCTCCGGCCCTGTTCCTCTCTCCCTATTCCTGCTTTCAGTGGCTCAGAAATTGCTCATGGTAACTTGTCTCTCCTAGTGTTCTTTTCTGTTTCGGATCGTTTCGCGGTAGTTTTAAGAACTGCTGCTTGCATCGTTTTCCAGGGTTTGGAACACAGGAGTGGCAGACCAGGGGGACACACTACCGTCAATAACCCACTTTCGAGCCATTCTTGACCCCGCTACCCATTTACTTTAAAAGGCATGAACTTGAAGTCTTTAAACCCCAATAATTTGAAAATTTCTTTCCAATGGATCACTTCTATCTTAGTAGCATTGTTCTGCTTATTTTACTCTTGCTTTATCAAATGTAATTTGAGGTTTCATTGGGAAGCCAGGCAACATTTGCCAAATTATATTGCTACTATCTCCGGAATAACTTCAGGGCGTATCTTGTGATATGACCCTGCGTTCGCTTTCACTTTGATTTTCTGTTACCGCAGACCAGAAGCTTGTAAAACACGGATCGTTTGTCACCAGTTGTTACTGACAGGTGATTTTTTTTCCTCCTTGCTACTGATCTAAGCTTTGACCTTGGAAAATCAGGAACTATTTAATATCCATGACATTTTGGAACCATTGCAATGCAGACAATATTTAATTTTTTAGGTCAGTTTCATGTAAGTTCTTTGTAAGTAAGTTTCCCAAGACTGATAATCTCTTTTCAGATCATCATTTGTCATAAACATCCTGTGAAGGACTGAAAGAGCCTGGCATTTAGCTGTGAAGGAAATCATAGTAGAAGGCATGGGTTTCAGCATTCATGTATAAACTGAGTTTGAGTCAAGAGTGGTGAACATGCATATTCTGAAATACAAGAAGTAGAAGTTAGGATTTGCGTGAAATACAGTTCCTCAGCACGTGATTTTCAGAGTCACTTGTAATAATGCCTGAGAGGCCTCAGTTCTTCTCTTTTTATGTGCATGACAGTGTGTACTGAAGATGGGATTATTAAGCAGTGGTTAAGAACCAAATGCGTTGGATTCTCCAAGTCTGAAAATTTCCAGGTGAAATGCGCTTGCTGGAGATGAAAGTAGATTCTGGAAGCTTCTAGAAGCTCAGTGGACCATGCCATGTACCCAGTGAGGTGCAGATGTAGAACCCCTCTCACAAGTCCTATAGGGTAGCGTACCTGTCATCCACTCCATCAGCTCGCTGTCACCGAGAGCAGGAAACACTAAGCCTCCAAGGAAAAGAAAGCGCGCGCTCTTACCACTAACGGCGCTTCTTCCAGTCTGCTCCGCTGAGTGCAAAAACACGACCACACGCTTGCATGTCACTTTCGCGCGCCTGCCTGTTTTTTCCTCACCTGAAATAGCAGAATTTAGTTGTGAAGTCTGCCGGTCTCCCCAAGGCCCAGCTTTCTGCCCTCTGTGCGTTCACTGTTGTTTTGCTAATGCACAGCAGATGGCAGCACTGAGCACGGACCAGCTAACTGGGCTCCTTCCCGGAAGACCTGATTGTCAATAATTCCTGCCATTTCTGTTACCGATTACACAGCAACTAAAAATGCAAAATATTCCCTCTTTTGAAATCATATACACGGTAAGGGATATTACAATATGAGTTAAAAATACATAGAACATCACTGTCTGCAAGTAACCAAAACATCTGAATCAATCCATGATATTGTTAGCATTTTAATATCTGGAAATCAGTTATTACTTCAAAATGTAAACATATATAAAAGTTATATCATACATAGTGGCATGTGCACACATAAATATGCATAATACTAGTGTGGAGTTTGATCTTCCCATTCTTTGGACTTGAGATATAAACTTATTCCTGGAAGACAAAGGCAAAGCACACCTCATACTGAGTAATTGGAGGAGAGTACATGCATTGCCTCAGAGATTCAGTGTCACGGGCACAAGCCCCCAGTTTCCTCCCATGAAAAAAGTCTCCCCTTATATCTACCACCTAGATAGATAGTCACCGTTGGGTCACCATAGCTGTACACACTATACAACCTCTGAGTCCCCAATGTTCTATTAAGTTTTCAGGTGATTTGTTTGTCTAATTTTTTAAAGCATTAAATATACATGGACAAATGTTCCATAAGAAATATGTTCATCTGGTCTGTCCATTGGTGATCAAAGCAAAAGGATACAAGAAAGCTCCTAACCTGCCTCCCGTTCTGCTCCGCCTGCTCCACACGTGGTCCAGTTATCAGCTAGATACGCACGTGGATGAAGGAGATACTGAAGCGCATTGGGTCCAGGTTACCCTGGGAACAGAAAGACTCTGTTGATCCCCTGCAGGCCTGCTCGTGAGTGTAGTCTAGAGATTTAAACCACTGAGAACCAATGCTTCATTGTCTATCACAGTGGCCAGGTGACATTGGGAGTCTCAGAGTCTGGGGAATTCTTCAGACTGTCCAAGCTTTCAGCTATAGTCCTTTAAGATGGTGTTTTGGCTTCAGTGACCATCTCTGCCTTTCAGAGTTGCTTGCAGATTTATGGGCCAGCATGGTCTTCCTTTGGGATCAGACCACCCAGACGATGACTGGGATTGGCAAATGCTAAACCCCACATGTGGTCACTGTAGAAAGGCACAATCCAGGCCTCTTGGATGGCATTCTAAGAGTCAGCTGCCCACTGCCCCAGGCCTACCACCACGCCGGTGCCATGTTTTGTAGATCCCATGTCCTTGTTTCAGCCAGTGACTAAACACATTAGAAAGGATCAGAATAGACCATCTAGCAAACTGTGAGACCCTCCTCCATGTGGCTGGGTTGTGTACCTATTCGAATGACCACCTTGCAGCCTAAGCTTCCACCCAAAGACGTGACATCCAAATGTTCCCTCTGCCTCCTGTGTCTCCTACCGCCCCCTCATCAATTTTGTGCCTATCCAATCTCATCCTGAGCGTTTGCTTCATGGCATATTCGAATTAGCATATTACATGAATATGCATTCATCTTGAACATGGAGACAATCAACCCTTTATTCCCCCCCCCCTTTCTTTCTGATTCAAAGTATAACTCTCTGAGAAAGTCACTCATCTCTGTGACTCCAAAATGGTCCACCCCACCAGTGTAGGAGAAGACAGTGCACCCAACTGCACACCTCATCTGTCTTACTTAGGGCAGTGTATCCATCTTGGAATGTTTACAGTGGTCCATTTAGCAGGTTCATCTGATGGCACTAGAGACATCTGGGCACACGCAGCTTACCACGTTGGGGCTCATCACCAATTACTGCCAGCTCGCCGTCAAAGCACACAACAGAATGGCACTTCAAGTGTCACTATTCAAGTTATATGTGAGAACAGACCTTGCTCTGGCCAATAATATAGGAGCAGGTGCATCTTGTCCCTAATTTGCCTTGTCCTAATTTGCAGGGCCACACACAGGCCCTGGCCTCTTCCTACGCAGTGAGCTTGGGACCTTGGGAGAACAGGTTCTGCTACCTTGTCCCTTCATGGTCAGAGTCACCAGGTCCCCTGTGCCAGCCTCACAGATCCTGTCTGGTGGGCAAGAACACTTCGCCGGGAATGTTCTATAATCGCTCACCACAGCAGCACTGACACGCATCGCACACTTGAGCAAAAGCCATCCTATCCACTTTCTGCCCCAAAGCACAGGAAACAAGCATAGGATAAACACCTACTGAAAAGATGCCGAGGTCAAACTTTGTTCTCAACTTGATTCAAAGTCTGAGGGCCCAGCATTGAAATATAGAAAGAGAGCTGTCTCTTAACCCTCCTAGGAGAATGCCTTCCCAAAGCCAGTGCTCATGCATGTGCTGAGGAAAGCATTCAGTTTTCCTGATGAAAGGAGGAATCTTGTGAAAGTTTGAAGTCATGGTGGCCATCTGAACAGTCCCCGCCCAGCTTGGCATCATTGGCAGGAGCATTGTGTGTGCCTTGGGCTCTTCTTAGATCTTCAGTGTGATATTTGATATATTTATTTATTTATTTGTTTATTTATTTATGTGCAGGGTCTTGCTTCACAGCTTGGACTCATAGTGATCCTCCTGTCTCAGTCTCCCCAGTGCTAGGATTACAGGCCTGTGCCGCCACGCCCTGTTTCAGGGCCAGCATGGCATGCTTGGTGTTCTGGAGATAGCTAGCATTTGGTTCCATGGATCGAACTCAGGACCTTGTGCTTCCAGGCAAACACTTAGACAGCCAAGCTATCTCTCCAGCCTTGTGTGCTATTTGAGAAAACAGTAAGAGAGAGTGAAGTCACAGGAAAGTTTTCAGTTCATTAAGTTCCTCCTGAGAGCTAAACTGGTATGTTTTTGCTTTTCCCACAGGGATGACTCATTCCTTTGTCTGTCTCTGTACACTGTGGTGTGGTTATGATTTATACACGTGGATTTTAGACAGCTAATTTCCTGGAGCTGTTGCAGGAGTTGTAATCTAATCTGTACAGATCCATCCTTTTCCACTTGGAAGAACTGCACACACGTTAAAGATAGGCTAATGGTTTACTTTATTTTACTTTGCTTTTAATTAAAACCCTTCAGGGCTGGTGAGATGGTTCAGTGGTCTAAAGCGCCTGCCTAGGAAAGCTTAGGCAACTGCAAGGTCTGCAGTTCGATCCCTGACACCACATGCTGCATCAGCCCCGCCCCCAGGGCAGGCTGAGCCGGCCATAAAAAATAAAAATATAAAACCCTTCAGAAAAAACATACTCTTCAAAGAACTCACATCACATGGACGTGAGGGGGGGTCTCCCTTATCCATGTAGGATCCCTCATGAGGCTCCGCACAGTGGCAAGTGTGCAATGCTGCTACCCTGGAAAGCCTCAGGAAACAGACACTGGGACCAGAACATGGGAGAATAGTGAGGAAAAGCTGTCCACTCTATGAAAGCCAGAAGTCACACCACCTGAGGGCCGATGAGAGGACAGAGGTCCCAGTTCCCTTTGTCCCTAGCCTGCTGTTTTGGGGGTGTTTCCTGCCTTAAAGAAGTAAAACTGATTTTCAAGCTGTCTATGATACCATCGCTTTAAAGTAGCAGAACCACTACAAGTCCGTGTGCATGTACATGTCCAGAATCCACATAAAAGTGAACATATTATACATGGTAATATTTTAATCATGTGGTCTTAAACATCACAACTTCCTCATCCTTCCAAAAATAAGCTAAAGAGACAAAGGGAGTAGCCAAGATGGGAATGCACTGTACACCTTTGAACGCTGTCGAGGACATTGGCATTTTAAAACTTGCCCACTCTGGCAGACTGAAGGAGGTTGACCCAAAAAGCCACTCTTGACTGGCTTCAGCATACAGCCTATGTGGACAAATGGAAGTCAGACTGATATATGGAGGAAACAGCAGAGAGGAAACAAAGGACATATAAGAGCGTGTTCTGCTGACTCTAACCATGCACGGCAAGGGATGATGGAAGGATGAGCCGTCCCATAGTGCAAGGAGGAAGAAAATGCCACCAGAGAGCCTCGGTGACTCCAAGCCATGAATCAAAGCTACCAAGCGTTCTTTGGGATATGTTCCAAGAGCTACCTGCTGGTTCTGCAGGGTTTAATAAAGATCTCACATCTCTCAAAGAGACAAGAGACTTCATCTTTCCACCTCCCCTCTCCAATTCCTAGATTAAAGTCATAAACCTTTAATGGAAGATAAATCAACTCTTTGGAGTTCTGTGCTTTATCACTTGTCCTCTGCACAGTGCAGGTGACACGGCCATCTATCCTCTGAGTATTAACCTGTTTTAAACAAACAGGCAGCAGCAACTGCAACTGACATTGCTGAGATATTGCAAACTGGGTAGGTTTCCACTGAGTACTAATAAAGTGCATAAAACTTTAATTTTAGCAATTAGAAGGCTTGCTTTTCACTCCAAATCCAAGCTTTGCTAAAGCTATTTTAACTTCTTTGAATCTTCCTTAAAGTGAAGATAAAAATAACACCTAACCTACATATAACTCACAGGTGTGCTCTGAAAATTGATTAAAATCCATAAATAAAATTACTTACAAACACATTTATTGGATTATTGTGTAAAAATAACATATAATGTTAGTGTCACCTTCCTGACTGTGACAGGTTTTTTACCACTAAAGTTCTTAAAAGGAGAACTGAAAATATTAGCTTGCTTGGCCTCCGCAGAGAACTGCTGTGTGCACACAGAGACAGAACAAGACAGAATGTACGGGAAATTCAGCATAGGACCCACCTACTCAGGCAGATGTGTGGGAGGGTATTTATCACACTTTACTGTGGCTAGTTATCTCTCTCCTCTCCTAGAACAGGAACATAAAGCACAGAGATTGGCACTGATTAAATGCTGAACAACTGTGAAAGAGTAAATTAATGAAAAGGTGGATGGATGGATGGATGGATGGATGGATGGATGGATGGATGGAATGGACATAGATGGATACATGCATGAAAGGATAGATGGACAGATAGAAGAATAGATGCATGGATGGACAAATGATACATGGATGGATATATGCATAGATGATGGACAGATGGACCAATTCAAACATGCATGAATGGATGGATGGATGGATGGATGGATGGATGGATGGATGAATGAATGGATGATCTCAAAGGCAATCACGACAGTAGTCCTTGGGGAAGTCAAACCCTGTTGAAGTCCACGGTTACCCAGGATGCATCTCACACAGTGTGCTGGACTTCTCAGTGGTGCAGCCCAGGAAGCATTCCACACGAGAAGTCTCCTTGGGTGACATGCTAGAGAGGGGAACCAAGAAGAACAAGACAAGTCCTTGGGCTAAGCAAAAGTTGAGCACCCACAGGGACCCACTCCAGGAGCGAGCACAGATGTTTACCATTTTACCAGATGAGGAATCTCAGCCAGAGACTAAGGCAAAGATCCCAGCAGAAGGTCAGATATGGAGCATAATTTTGAAAACAGGGACATAGTTGGAGGCTAGACTGCAGCGCCAGCACAGAAGCCAGGAGGACCAGGCCTGAAAGCCAGCAGAAGCCTCTGGGACTGAAAAGAGAAGGACAGGGGAAGTTGCTCAATCAGGACTGATGAGAAGTTGGGCAAAGGTATGTTGGCCGAAGAGCAGCTCCGGCGAGGGCCTGGGCAGCAGCTAGCTCCTGGGAAGCGGGCTTTTCTGTCCCCGTGGACATCACATTTTTAATTCTACCATGAGATTAAGGGTGTGGTAACAGCTTCCATGGGGTGAAAGCACTTTAGAAAACTATGCAGCCGATGAGCTTTGAGTTCAGAGAGTATATCTATCTTTCCTAGAGAAAGATGCTGTTTCCAAGACAGTAACAAAGGTCAGCTTTTCTTATCCCCTTGCAAGGCTCAGTCTTCCTACAGCCTTTGCCTTAACAACTAATATTGAAACCTCACGTAATGGTTGGCACTTACAGCCAAAGGTGTTTCATACCCTCCGCAGGTGTTGCAGGGCTGACCCGGGAGAATCCACAAGTCCATCAGGCCAAAGTTCTCAGTTTCTCCCATCATCCCATGTTCTAGAATCTGTGTGACCATCCAAGAAATGAGGGGCTAGTCCTCCAGTCTCCCAAACTCTGGCTTAAAGTGTCATCCTGGGTGGGGGTGGATACTTTCTGACTGACAAACCCATCAAAGTAAATCCTCCTGTGACCAAAAAAGATCTGGCACGCACACTTCTTCATGCTTTGTCATGCTGTGAAAAACTCCCAAGAAATTTCGAATCAATATGGTACAAGCTAAGTATAAAAGGCAAAATTTGAATTTCATTACTTCAAAATGTCAGGAATGGGCTCTGATGGCTTCAGTTAGTGTTCTGAGTCTTCATCTTAAATCTGAGTGATTACATTTCTTCAAAAAAAAAATAATAATACAGTTCTTGACCGTGGACTAATCAGACCTTCTTCCGCTCTCTCTGAAACATTTGATTAGATTTTTGAATCTTCTGTGTGGCTAAATATAGGGTGGTGTTGGGGAGCGTAATCTCTGACCCAAATGTTAGTCTTTTGTCCTCGTGAAAACTTGTCGGTCAGAAAGGGGAGCCATTTGTTCTGTAGCCAATAAGCACACGTGGGCCCCTTGAGTCAGGTCTGTGCTTGAGGAAGATGAACGCAGTTGGCCACGGTTTTCTAAGTGCAACATTTGTCTTGGGACAGTGGCTATTAGTGAGGAGAAAGTTATGATTTAACACCTACCCTGGCCACTGACACCTGAGTCACACAGGACTCAGTTTGAACTTTGTTGAGTCAGCTTATCTAATCTTCAAAGTTATATGTTTAGCTAATAATACTTATTTCTTAAATAGGACCTGGAATGATTCTTGCATTCATGTTTTGTTTTTGTTGTTTGTTTGTTTGTTTGGCTACTATTCATGAAGCTTGACCATGAATTAAGCCGTAAGGAGCAACACAATTTTGGGTTACACCTATGAAGTCACATGACTTTTATCCCAATAATATTAAAATATATTTCCAAATAAAAACTGTTTGGGATGCCTGACAATTCCTTATTTGATTATTCGCAAACAAACATCAATCAGCTCCTCACACATTGACCATGATCACGACAGCAAGCCATTTTGTTTCTCTGAAACAATGCTTGAGAATTTCTTGTAATGACAGGAAACACGGGCATGGGACACAGACACAGCCATGTGGGTAATGTGAATGGTCTTTCTGCATTGCTTCTGAGGAGTGGGGAAGAAAATCTGACTTTAATTTTCTTCAGAAATTGCACAGTGAGCTAAGTTACTAGAGTAGACTGGAAGACACGCTCCCCAGATCCATAACAATCTCTTGCAACTGAAAGGACAGTTACCTGGAGGCAAAGAATCAGGTCACTTGCACCTCTCTCTAGTCTGGTCCTGGCCTGCTGGCGTTCCCCAGTTTGGCAAGTAAAGATAAAAAAGGCATCGCTCTCCAGTCTTAAACTCTGGGCTCACAGAACAATGTAGACATTCCTAGATACTTCAAACTTAGCCTCCCCTAGAGCTTGATAGCTCCACAGTCTCCAAAGGTGAGGAGTCCTAATGCATTCATGCCTTTGATTGCCACCCATGCAAGATAAGTGAATCTTTTATTTGTCTTTTGGGAAGCATTTGTTGAGAACTCTTCAGGCACAGTGATAAGTACTGACTAAAGGTGTAAGAAGATAAGGTCCTGACGTATCCTTTCACTTCAGGTATGTTTTGTAGACTGGCTTAGTTACTATTCTGCCGTTGCTGGGACAAATACCTGACACACAAGCTTAGGGGAGGAAAGGTTTATTTAGCTCACAGTTCCTGGAAGTTTCAAGATGCTGCACCCGCTTTATGGGGACTGGAGGAGGGGCTGGGGCACTGCAGTGTCCAGGAGGATCTGCTCCATACCCCAGCACGAAATCGCCACCTGCAAGGGGTGGGGGGTTCTGACAGCGTGTGCTGTCAGTTTAATGGTTCACGCCTCTCTTGGCCACACCCCTCAAGCCCCGCCCCTTGAGCCTCGTGCTTGACAGCCCCGCCCCTCGATCCCGGCGCTTGACAGCCCCATGATTTACATGAGGCTTTGCGGGGACAACTAGATACAAACCACAAAACAACACAGACCTATATTCCAGTACTTTGCATGTGTTTGTTGGGATGTATGACTTCTCATGAGACTATGAGCCCCACGGTGTATTTTAAAACTTCCTCTTTAGGACCAGGGATATAGCTCAGCAGCATAAGCGCCTGCCTGGCAAATACAAGGTTTAGAGTTCCATTCCCGGTACCAGGAAAAAAAAAAAAAAAAATGCAAAAACTTCCTCTTTAAGTCCCAAACATTGTCCCATTAATCTTAGGAGTACCTTTTTTTTTTTTAATTGTGGTACTGAGGATTGGACTCAGGACCTTGCTCTTGCCAGGCAGCATTTATGCCACTGAGCTGTATCCCCAGCCCTATCCCATTCATCCTTACTGCCGGGTAACGTGGACTAGCTGCGCTAGCTCTGTTAGGCCGTTCATTGGCCTCTCCATGCCAACTGACCCTACTCATATTAGTTAAGTGCTATTGAGATTTGGGCAGTAGATCAGATACAGTTTTTAAGTTTTCCCAATAGTTTAATAATTGTGCAAATTATGCCCCTTCTGAAAAAAAGCAACTTATATGTGATTCTTCCATCAGTTTGTGAAAATACTCAGCTTCCGGGCCACCTGTGGCATTGTGTAACTGGCAGGCAGATGCTAGCAGGAGCTGTGCAGACTGCAGAGTAGCTGAAGTCTCCCTTTCTTTTGGACCTGTCACCAGCCAGCATGGAGCCCTGACCAGTGACAAGGGAAATTAAAAGCACCAATTTTTGGAGTGGAGGAGTTTTCACTGGAAAAGTGAAAGGAATGGTGAAGGGCTTTAGTTTAAGGAGGAAACCCCTCCTAATCAAAGGAAAGCAAGAGGAACTGGGAGAGAGCTAGGACTGAGCAGCTAGAGGAGACACACTCAGGATGAGCACCGGACAGGCCCACTGACACAGAACACAGACAGTTTTGTGGGTTCTAGGCTGGGCTGGGTCTGCCTGCTAATTAAGTCCTGCTTTCATAGCTCTGGAAGAATCCCAGTGGCTCAAGAGGCCACTGGGTTCCCAGCATATGGTGTCCCTGCTTGCAAGGGTCTTCCTGTGGGGTCTTTTGTGAGGCTCAGCTTTTCCTGGAACGCAGGTGACAATGGCAGGAGACATCTGGGGTGAGTTTTGTGGAAGTGAATGTTGTTCAAATGTCCCTGAAAACCCAGGACCTTACTGTGGTTACCTTACCTTAGTGTCCTCAGTCTTAAAGAGGATTGAGATCAGCTAGGCAACATTAGGGATGTTGAGTCAGGTTCTGCCAACTTTTGGATGGACGCTTCCTAAATGACAGAAATGCCCCTGCCGGAGCTGAGAAGGCCTTGACCCGGAGTTTCACAAAATGAGGTCAAGCTTGGTTCCACCTTAGCTACCTATTAGGCATCGGTAGGCACGAGGGAAGAGTTGCAATGTTTACCACAAACTACTTTTAAGACCTGTCTGCCCCAAGTCATTTTTTTAATAAATAGCAAGATAAGACCTAGGAATGAGTTTATGGTTGGCATTGGAATCTTAAAGCTTCAGAGTTTCCAGGTAAATCTGACTTCTACAAGGTTACTACTGTTCTCAGTAACAGTTAAAGTAGAGCTTTAAAAAGTCACAAAGGCTCTGAAGGAATATTGGGAGACTGGCCTCTTAAAGAGTACCAAAGAGTGGTATGATGTTTTATATGGCATGAACAATAACAAAAAATTCTACTTAACCTTATGTCAGTCAACAACAACAAAAAGATGTATTTAACATGATTTTAATCGACTAATTGAGAGGAGGGGAATGTCATGATATGGTATCAAAAGTTTACTCTCTTAATTTTGCGACATTTGCTATATTCTGATAACTATTTCTGAGCTTGGATTAGTGTCATCCACCAGAACAGAACCATCTCTTAGACAGAATAAAAATATAATGTCGACTCAGGAAATTTGAGTAGGTGAATTATTATCATAACTTGCCTTTCATGTCTGGTGGATACTGAGTTTATTCACTTGCTATTTGTTGGTTTTCCTTTGGAGCAGGGGAGGCACTGGTGCACACTGCATCCCAAATCTGACCAAAAATAAAACTCAGCATTCAGTTCATGCCAAAGTTCATCCCGAGGATTTGCACTTTCAGCACACATGCCTGTTGGCTCTCCCCAAGGGGCAGTTTGGAGAAACTTCTTCCTGCCTGTGGACCCTCTGTGCAGAGTGCCTAAAGCGGGGTGGGTGGAGATATTCCCTGTGCCTTTTTCAATTGGAAGTCAAATCCCTCTTATGGGAAGGCCATGAACAATGTTTAAATGGAGTTGATTCACTGGGACAGGGGCGGACCTGGGACTATGAACTAAAGCCAGGCTTTAGGTAAGGCGATTGATTCCTGGAGGAAACCAACAACAGCAACAGAGTTGAGTCAACGTTCGGTCACAGTTTGAATTTCAGGACTGTCTCCTGAATGTCCTGTGTTTAGGCTCGGAGCTAACATGGCACTACTGGGAGGTGTGGAAACTTTAACAAATGGGGAGGTACGTAGGTCACTGGGGGTGCTCCCGTAGGAGGGTGTAGGAGCCCCCCCCCCCCACCTTCCTCTCTGATTTTCTTCTTAAATAGGAGGTGAGCAGCTTGCTCGGCCGTGTATCCCACTGTGATGCGCTACCTGTCTACAGACACAGTCCCAGGACCGATCATGCACAGGCCAGAGCCTCCAATGCTGTGACCCCAGTAGGCCTTTTCTCTTTAGGAGTGGACTCTCTCCAGTATTTCCTTACACTGCCAGGAATCGGATGAACCCACAGTCAAAGAAACATTGTCTTTTGTATTTTGCCCTTGTGTTAATGAAATTTATCATTCTGTAATTCTTAATTTTTCAAAACAGTTTTATTTTACCAAAAAACAAATTTTGCATTTTTAAATTCAGAGATTTCTTTTTTGACTTCAGAGGTTATTTCTGATCTGAGTTTCTCTGTATGTTTCTGCATTTGTTTCTTTACTTCAGATGCTATTAATTCAGAGATTTCAGCTGTGTGTTTCCCAGTTTCTTCTATGCTAATGTCTCCTACATTTGTTCTGGGTGGGCTCGGAGCCTGAGACTGCATCTTGCTCCTTCTCTTTGTCATTCTGTATAGCACCATCCTCTGACCTTTGGTATAGAACTTTGGTGAAGTTTTGCCATTAGCGCCTACTGAAATTCAGGTCGGGATCTACCACATTTGAACTTGTCTAGATGTGCCTGGTTGGGTCTGGCTGCTGTGCTCAGCTTCTTCCTGCTGCAGCCCATGGAAGGGAGCCCGCTGTGCTCCTCTGGCAAGACGTTCAGCTCCTGGATTAGCTGGAAGGGTCTGACCCCCAGCCTCTCAGGGAATTTTGTTGTAGGGTTCCACAGCAGATGCTGTCACTGGGGTCCAGATGGAGAAATTCTGGTCCCGTGTTCATGCAGGCCAAGAGGTCCTACCTAGACACATGCCAGCCCAGGGTTCTGGGTGGGGAAGAAGTTCCAGTGACACAGGCAAAATTCTGCATTTTTTTAAATCATATCTTGCTCTCTTTTCTGTATTTTCTTCCTTTTTATTAGTGGAGTCTTGGAAACTATCTGAGGATTCTATGTTTATTAAATAAAATAGAGGAAATATTCTATTTTAGCCCATTATATTTTTGTACGACTTCTAATGTGCTTTTTAAAATGCACACTAATGATACTTAGCAGTCTTTATTATCCACTATCATATTCAGAAATTACATCAATTTGCCAACTTAGTTCTTATTGAGAAAACGACAAATTAAACTGTATCTTCCCACCAAAAATCTGAATCTATCTCCCTCTCCCTCTCCCCATCCCTTTCTCTCTCCATCTCTCTCCCCTTCCCTCCCCCTCCCTCTCTCCCTCTCCCTCCCTGTCTCCCTCCCACCGTCTCTCTCCCTGCCTCTCCCTCCCTTTCTCCCTCTCTCCCTCTCCCTGTCCATCTCTCCCTCTTCTCCCCTCTCTCCCTCCTATCTCCCTCTCTCTCTGTCTGTCTTGATTATTTTCTGCTGAGATTTCTTAGCCCTCTTTCTCCAAATTTATCCTTGAAGGGAAAAAGAAATCACTTCTGTGGATGTCATAAATCAGAGCAGTGGTCCATGGATGTTTAGGGTGGGTGGCCACCCCAACTGATTACATCAGGCTGGGATTGTCAGAGGATGGAAGAAAAGAACGTATCTATCAGAGACAGCCTGCAGAGGTGAAGGGGAGACTGCGGTTCAGGGCCCGCCTCAACAGATCAGCCTTTGGAAATCTTGCAAAACATCTTTTCTATCTGGGAATTCTGGCTGAACTAAATAGAACATCTGATTTTCTGGTGAAGTTTCTATCAGAATCCAGAAAGAGAGCTGCCCGGCAGGATGGGATTAGGCGCTGTGATGAGTCATGCGTTTCCGCTTGACAAATCCCTGTGTTCATGTCAGACATTCGGTGATTAATTTCAGGTTCATCATTTTCTGTATTTGCATAAAGTCCAGCCAGACTAGCTATGCAAATTCTCTTCATTAATTAGATTTGACTGTATTGCTTGCCCCATATTGCCGCTATAGAAATTATATTTACAATAAATATTTCCAATGGAACTTAAGTAAGTGCAAATATTAGCACCACAATGGAAACCCAACAAGGACGTCTACTTTTCCTTCTGCTACCAAACAAAAAGATAGAAGTTAATTTCTGTGGGTAGAGATATGAGCATAATTATTTAAAACACAAATTTTAGTAGTTGGAATATAATGTATTATTTTTTTATTTCAAATCATATGAATCGCTCTGTCCTAAATTTCAGCATGTTGATCAGATGTAACTTTGAGTGTTGGAGGACGATGCAGCCCACACGGAGATCTCTGGGCGAGTGGGGAGGCTGGAGGACAGAGACTATCACAAATTTTTTAACTTGCCCACATTGTTGCTTCAAATCATGGTTTTTAAAATAAATTAACTGGATACCAAGACAAAGTCCGAAGCTCGGTTTGCTTCCCAGTAGGGTAACAACTGGCCACGCCATCTGTGCTGTGACACGAGGGCTTGCTGGCCCCCATGGCGCCCCAGGCCAAGGTGCCACCCAACTGGGCTTTTTCTCTGGGTACGTGGAAGAGGAGCTGGCCCTGATTATCCTCGCTGTGGCTGTAAAACACGGGCAGCCCAGAGGCCGTGGTCCTGCTTCCTGGCTGGAGGCCAGTCAGGATTCGTCCCCAGGCTCCAGAGAGGACCTGCGTCCCTACTCCTCGCCCCTGGGCTGTGGCTCTTTCCCCGCATGCTGTAACATTGACCTCTACCTCCGCTTTCCTCTCTGCCTGGGGAGGGAAAAGGCAGCTGGTAAGTCAGGCCCAGGGTAGGACTTCTCAGCTCAAAGTCACCAACTGGGTCTTTAATGACCACGTTCCTGTCAGCAGCCAGCAGCGTGGGCAGCTGTGTCGCTGCATCACCTCAGCTGGGAGCCTGGGTCCCTCCCTGCCTACACGCCCAGCAAGCACCTCCGGGCCAGCCTCTGGAAGGTCACCCTGAGCCCAGAGAGAAACAGGGTGCCTGTGAGTCCCAGCCTTGCGGAGTGCAGCCCACCCCAACCACGACTGTCACTTCTTCTATTCTTCTTTACACATGATTCTCAGAAATAGTGCTGTACACAGACAGGACTGTGACACATGGAAGAAAAAGCTCCACTGGAAAAAGGCAGCAGATATCTTTCCTTACCTCTGCTCAGGGCCGCAGTTAGTTCAACCTAGACTTCACGGTATTTTCTTTTAAAAGAGATTTCAAGCCAGGTGGGGTGTCATTTACCTATAATCCCAGCACTCGGGAGGCTGAGGCAGTAGGATTTCCAAGAGTTCAAGACTGACCTAGGCTAAACAGTGAGTTCAAAGCTGGCCTGAACCACACATCAAGACTCTGTCTAAAAACAAAAAAAATGAAAGTCAGACATACCGTGCCTTTACCATTCACCGTTGTATTTACACACCCTCTAATGCATTAAGAAGTGTGTTTCAGTTCCTTTGGGCCTCACAGATTCGAGGCAGGCACTCTACCACCAAGCTACATCCCCCACCAGGACAAAGAGCAGTTGGTCACTCTACAGGGGACAGGACTGGAAAAGCAGTACTTTTCTCTTAAGGACCACAACAGTGCTGGTGAATTCTCTGTGGGCTGTTGTCCAAGGGGGAAGAAAGGGAAGGAAAATTTTATGGATGAGAAGTCAGAGCGCCTCCCCTTTATTTGTTAGTTCTGTTTTGTCATGTCAATGGCCTATGTCTGAGAATGTCTCTTTTGGGGAGATCTGTAAAATAATCTAGGTAGGTCAATCAGAAGAAAACCTTCTGGACACCGACAAGCATCTTAACAGAACACAAGCCCTTCTCTCAGATGATCCTCAGATCAAGAGTAGAGAGAAAGGGTGTTGTTTTATACCAACAACTTCTCATCATAAAGGACAAAATTGCACCCTGAACCTCTCAGGGGTTCCTGTAGACTACAGAATTAAGTTGACATGAGTTGGACTGAAAAGAGAAAGGCGTGGACATTGATTTAACCTAAGGCTCACAGGACAGGGAGCACTGTGAGGAGGCAGAGCCCCACAGACACGGTTGCTGATAGGCTGAGGCAGATGAAGAGTAGTTAAGTCTGGACAGATGACCAAGCCCCAGGGGCTGCCGCTTGGTACAGAACCAGGGAGAAAAATCACCAGGAAAAGCAAGGTGAGGTCCTTCCCAGGCGCATTCTGTCCATCTCAGCTTCCTGTCCATGAGGAGAACGGTGTGGGGTCTTGTGGTCTTTCACAAGGCAAGTTCATTTACCTGATTTGAAGAACAGAAAAGGAGTCAGATTGTGACCTGCTTGCAAGTGCCAGGTATGCAAAGCAGAGGGCAAACCCATGCTTAAGCACTTGGGGCTCCAGGTTTCCGCAGCACCAGAGAGGCCCTCCCAGCCCGGTCTCCTCTGCCCTGGCTGCTAACGTTGCTCCACTCAGCTCCTGCGGAACGTGAGGCCCATCTTGAGTTGTGCTTCTTTTTCTCTGAGAGTACACCTCTGGGCTCCATGCTAAGCACCAGGAAAAATCTGGAACCACCCAGTAAGTGGGGAGTAATGCTCAGACGCCTGTCACCACCACACAACCAGTGTCTCCTCACGGGGATAGGCACGTGGGAGGTCACGTACTGGGAACATCCATGGGTCTTTTCAGCCCAGAGGTAAGGCTGGTTTTTGACACAGAATGGAAAGCAGCCCTTCACCTTGTGAGACTTGTCACCCTACGAGCTGTCCCAAGACCCCAGCCCCACAAAGGCTTCCAGGACAGCCAGGGTTTCCCTCCTGGGCTTAGTCCCCTAAGGAGTTTGCTGCCGAGAGCAGCTTCCCTCCTAACTTTGATATCTTGGCTGACAGAGTCAGGTCATAAGGATTTTTTCGGCCTATGCAGGATTGTGTGATAGCAAGAGGAACAGACAAGAAACCGCATTTAGCACCTTATATACTGTTTTTTCTCTGTACTGTGAAAATGGAATATTTCTTTTTGTTTCCTTTCCCTCTCTGTAAAAAGAGACAAAAGTCTGTGACCTTAGACAGTCACCCAGAGCTTGCCACAGGTGGAATGTTTTGAGAGCTGCATAGGGCAAAGCCACCCATTAAATTGAATAAAAGTCCACTTGTACTTTTTCAACCCTAAAAGCTAGCTTTATAATGACTGTAATTACAGTGGCCAGTGGTAACAGTGTTTACTGCTCAATTTTTTTTAAACATAGAACACTGTGGTCCATCTTTATACCACAAATAAAGTAATATTACTTCCTTTTCATAAATAAGGAAACAGGCAAAAGAGAGTAAAGCATTTGTGCAATGTCTGAGGGGCCTCAGCTGGAAAAAGACAGCTTCACACTGGATGCCCAAAGGTCTGAACTCTTCCACTGTGCCTCAAGTGTTTTGGAAGGATTTTACTCCAAATGTCTGCAAAAAACAGAACTAGCCACCACGGCCCAAATCAGAAGCTCTTGAATGGAAAGTTCTTTGCTAGATTGGTGCAAAGAGGCCAAGACAAAGGAAGCCACTGTCCTTGTGTCAGTGACTTGAACACCTTAGCATGTAAGTCTATCATGCTGACTCAAAACTAACTTAATATTAACTTCAATCACTGTTTTCAAGGCCAGCCAAAGAGCTTTCTCACATAAATCCTCTTCCTCCTGGGAGGTTTACAGCAATAAACACATATGCATGCATATGGCTTAGAAACACTGGTTCTTTTCTTGTTTGGTCTTTGCTCTCCTTCCTCCTTTTCCTTTTTACCAGTCTGTGTTTGCAGTGTCTAAGGACTCCACACTTTGCAGGGAGGGGGTGTGTATACAAAACACGCCCTAGCTCTCCTCTCTGCCCTTCCCTCCCTACCACCTCCTGTAGCCTTCTGGATCAGCAAGTGACTTAACACTGTCGCCATGGCCAGTATCAAGAGGGCCATGTTCTGGGAGCTCAAGAGCGGCGCCCCCACCCCTTCCTGACCTCCATCAGCCAGAGTTAGCAGTGGGGAGAAAAGCAGCCTCAGTTCGCTCTCTGGCCACAGCACCTGCTCCCTTCTATCCGGACTGCTCTTCTCTTGCTATTTGCATGAGTTTGTTTGTTTGTTTGTTTTTATAATTTGCTTCATATTTCTAGACATTCATTTAATTATTTAATAGGAAACTGTACACTAAGACAAAAAGGGGTTTTCTGCACCAGTATTCCCTGCGCCCTCCAGCATCTGTCCTGGGTGACTTCTGACAGATGACACAGAAGCAACGGCCCCCAGGGCTAAGTCAGAGACACTGGGATGTGTCTGGGGGCGGGGTGCTGGCTGCACCCCAGAAAGAATGTCAGTGAGTGGAGGATCTGTCACCTCTGCTCCCAGGGATCTTGGTATTAAAAATTATCTTCCTCTCTAAGAAATTGAGTTTTCTTTCCAATTTGTAGGCAGTAAGTCATTTCTGATAAGTGTAGGCTTTCTAAGAGGTTGAGAAGCTGAACTGAGGCCTCAGAACCCAAGGGTTCTGATCCAGTTTCCATCCCTGCTGCCATTTTCTTCCTGGCTCAGGGAACAGGATGCCCCCTGACTGCTGAGGGAAACTGGCTTCAGACTTCAACCTCAAAGCAGAGAAAGAATGTATGTGTGGCTGAAGAGTGTGAAGCCTGGGGCGTGTTGCTCCGCATCAGATGCAGGAGTCTGCACTCCATAAAATCCTCTCTCCCCACCAACATCATATCTTTCCATCTTTCCCTGGGTGCAAAGGTCCTGCCCAGTCTCAGTGGTGAAAGGCAAAAAAAAGAAAAAAAAGAGCAAAGGGAAATGAATTACCAAGAGGAAAAGTAACAGATAAAAGGCTCAGGCAATACCTTTCGTGTCGTGTGTGGATTATTCACTCAGTACCTATAACTCTCCAGGCCTTTAGCGACCCTCTTTCCCTTTTCCCACACTTCTTTTTGTTTTTCTTTTCACTACTCCATGTTTGCAGCACGTAGTGATCGCACCCACTGGGGAGTCGGTCCATGAACATTTCTTTTTCCATTCCTTCCCCTTCTCCTCCCTTCTCCCAGCTCATTAAAGAGTAGGAGACGAAAGATTAAACAAATCTACTCTGTAGAATAGGAAATCTGAAATAAGGAGGGAAGCAGCAATTACAACAGACCCAGCTGCTCGGTTACTCCTTCTAGCTCCTCCCCACAAGGCAGCTTTGTCACTGGCTGTACATACATGTACAAACATGTACAGCCATGTCACTGATGAGCCTGTGACACACCTTAGAGGACATGTGTATTTGTGGATGTATGTGAACATGGGCTATCAGAGGCCACCAACTCTGGATGAAATGACAAAGCAAGGCAGCTAGGACAATGAACCCCACAAGTGAAGAAAATGCACATTGAAGTGATCATTACATGGGGACTCCCGGGCCAACTGTCCTCATGCAGCCACAGTGTCTAGGATTAAGGAATCGTCTGTGTTGGTTCATTCTCCACTACAGTTTCCAGAGTGAGCAGATTTATTGTGCAAAGATTGTCAGAAGGAACATGAATATGGTGGCCATGATTGTGCTTCTGATCAGACACCCATTAAAAAGCAAAGTCAATCTGTGTTCCCTGCATCTGAGAAGTCCCAACCAGTGTCAGTCCTGAACCCTTGCTAGGTACCTAATTCTTCAAAAGAGGTAAGGTTTGGCTCAAGGCAGGCCACAGGGAAAGGCGGGGTAAGAGAAGGACATCCCGGTCCCCTTTTTAATTATGACCACGTACCACAGCTGTGTTCAGATACACCATGATGGAATGTGCATCAATTAATGTGAATTGAACCAAGCATAAATGAAAGTTAAACTCAACTGGGGATATAGCTCAGTGGCACAGCACCTGCCTGGCAAGTTAAGGACCTGAGTTTGACTCCCAGTAAAAAAAAATAATAATAATAAAAAGTCAAACTCATTAGCTATACTATTAATTGAAACAATATTTTCTTACTTGTCTCTCATTGCTGGGACAAAGTACCTGACACCCTAAGCTAAAGGGGCAGAGATTTATTTAGCTCACAATTTCTAGAAGTTTCTAGTCTAACCCTGACTGACTCCAAGGTAGGCTGGCACAGCAGACAGCAGTACAGGGAGGCAGCTCGCAATGGCAGAAGGCAGCAGGAGCAGCATCAAGGGCCTGAACAGCGTACTCTCTGCCCCTGTGATCCAGGCTACTTCGGGCGGGCAGCACACAGCCCCTCAGTCCTAGCACTGGAGCCTGGCGCCGCACTGTGAATCAGTTCTAGCATCAGACACTCTAAGCAGAGCCAGCTGTGAATGAGCCCCACCTAGGCCTGCAGGAGACTTTGGGCGACAGCAAACTACACGCCATGACCATGTCTTCCTCTTTTCCTTGAGCTGACCTCTTGTCTTAACATAGGCAAGATATCCTTATGTGCATATTAAGATTAATTAGGCAGTCTTGGTAGCCATGAACTAAAAAAATAAACGCATATCGCCTGCCTTTCTTACTCTGTTTCGTGTGTTGGACATTACATTTTGTGGCGAATATCTCGTTAAGCTTCCCTCCTCCCGTTTCTCATCTCCGTTGCCTTCCATATGATAGGCCAGCCAGTTTTCATTTTCACAGTTCAGTAAGTGAAGAATTTATGATCTTACAACATGAAGTCACCTCTTAATGAACCACAAGAAGGTTCACAACTTACCAAATCCTCAAAGGAGTTCTATCAAAGAAAAACGCTTTCCTAACAAACTGCCCACATTAGCATAGGAAATGATTCTAGGGTTTGAAGAGGGCTGCGCAGTGGAAGGGGCAAAGCTGGTGTTGTAAGTACTCCCCATAGTCAGCCTGACTTCTTTAGGATTTGAATTATTTTTTTTTACTTTCTTTTCTGATTCTCAACGTAAAAAACGCAAGACTCCCATGTTCCCCTGCTTCACTTCCAGAAAGTTTCTTCGGTGGTGCTGACGGGAGGTCACGCAGCTGTGGCTTCCAATGTGTCTCTGCTGAGACAGCAGACGCGCCCGGCACTCTTCATGGCAGTGTGACAATCTTAAATTTCTCATGAAAAAATACTTAGAGCAAAAATGTGCAGGGACGCGCGGAATGTTGTGCTTTTGTGCAGGATCTGTTGTGTGACATCTTCATGCATCATAGCGGCTCCTGGCAAGAAATACTGGTGCAGAAACCAGCAAATTGCCACCCAAGTTCACTGAGCTATATGACGGCGGGAAGGCGCCATCAGAGCAATTCTCAGGTTTAAAAATCTATCCTGGGCGATAGCTCTGTGGCACTAGTGCCTGCCTGGCAAGTGCAAGGTCTTGAGTTCAAACCCTGGTCCTGAAAAAAAAAAAAGTAAATAAAAATAAATAGAATAAAAATAAAAATCCATCCTGCCTCTGTTTAATCATGTGAAGACTCTTTCTTCATTTTAAAAAATTTTAATTAAACGCTCTCCAGGATTTTCCCCAGCTGCAGGACATCAAAGCACCAGGATTGATGTTTAAGCCCTCCTGACAGCTGCTTTGGATTTCAACACATCTGCTTTCAAAACTGCCGCACTTGCGGCCAGCTGTGTTCTTCCAGTCTGACTTCAGGTCAACGACTTGGTGTGTTCAGTACTACCGAATCTGATGAATTTTTTTCAAAAGAATTTAGGACTGTCATAGAACTTGGACACAGAACAACTAGCTTTAAAGATATCTGGTCTTTTCATCCAGAACTGAGAAACAAATAACTAAATTATAATCTTTCCCAAGTGACTTACCTGTGATCACCTTGGGTTCTCCTGGTAATAAATGTTGAAGAAGCGGTCACGAGCTATAAACGTTGAATCAGTGTTCACCAAAATTAGAATAACAGTGAACATGAGACTTTAAACACAGAGCAGAGCCGAGCGCTGCACTGGCAAACCAGAGGGGACAACCGAGTGTGGCGGAGCTGAAGGGCAGCGATCCACCCTAAGACAGAAAATCAAGCCTTTCCCAGGAACCATTAGCAACTGATCCACATCAAGAGAGTAGGAGGCTGGGAGGCAGCTGGAAGCTTTTTTTTTTTTTTTTTTTAATTTTATTTATTTGTTTGCTTGTTGTGTTTGTTTGTTTCTTTATTTATTCATTTTTTTTTTTTTTTGTGGCTGGCTCAGCCTGCCCTGGTGGTGGCGCTGGCGCAGCATGTGGTGCCGGGGATCGAACTGCAGTCCCCGCTGTCGCCTGAGCCCTCCCAAGCAGGCGCTTTAGACCACTGAACCATCTCGCCGGCCCCAGCTGGAAGCTTTTTAAGAGCCTAAGTGCCAATTTCCTGTTCTGAGCTCAACAAGATTTATTTCAGGGCGACTTGCGAGGCCCAGCACCCCAGGAAGAGGAAGGCTATTACACCCCTTCACCCAAGATGTTGTTTTCAGCAAAGTAAATGACCGATGCCTGCGTCTTCACATCCCTGAGTATTTTTTTTTTAAATTTCCCTTGTGAGGGGTTATAGATTGTGAAACATAGCCAGAATACAACAGTTGGTCAGTATTCTTTTACTTAATGGCATTTCAGTATTTTTAATACTGACTCAGATATCTCATAACCTATAATTTAATAGGTATTCTTTTCTCTGTAGTTGTAAAGAAAGTAAATTTTCGTCCAACTGAGTAGGACAGCTAAGTGGAAATAAAGGCAGATCATAGAGTCTTCCAATGAATTCTTTGCAAAGCGTCAATATAATCTCAAGGGCAGACACTTGGTTGTATATTTCAACAACGATACCTGGAGTGATCAAGCGAGGCACAAGGTGGAAATAAAAAGGCAAGTGTAGTGTGGTATGAGCACTGTTACTAAAAGTTGGACTTACTAAAAAGTGGGTTTATAAGGGCCAAATTACTTCAAAATGTGAGAATTAAAAAACGAACAGAGCTGCTATTCCATAAAAAATAAGAGGGGAAGGGAGAGAGGTTGCTAGGGCCTCAAGTTACAGTTAGGAGCAGGAAGTTCCGGAGTCCCGTGGCAGGCTAGGGTGACAGCACGTGACAACACTGTGTCTGAAAATGCCTGAAGGAAGGATTTTGAGTGGTTTGTTTGTTTTTTTTTTCCAGAAGTGGTAAATGTATGGACAGACATAATCAACTTTGAACATTTCCGTGTTTCCATGGCTGGAAATCTCACACAGAAAGGCATAAATTAGGGGCTGGGGAGATAGCTCAGTGAAATAAGTGCTTACCTGGCAAGTGTAAGGTCCTGAGTTCGATCCCTGGTACCACCAAAAAAAAGTCTCTTAAAAAAAAATGCATGAATCAGTACCCTCCCCATCCTGGGGATTGAATCCAAGGCCTTCACATGGAACTGCATCCCCAGCCCTTTTTTTTTTATTATTATTTTGAGCTTTTATTTTAAGACAGTCTCACTATTTCAGTACGCTGTCGGGACTGGGCTCCCACTTGCGGCCCTCCTGTCTCAGCCTCAAGGGTGAACACAGCATCTTTGGGTTTTTAGCATCACACCACAGCCCTGATAGTGGCTGCCAAGCTGTGCCCCCGGCACCTCACTTCCACACACAGGCTCCACCTCCCAGGTTCAGTCCCTCAAGGACTCCAGCTTGAGACCACACCTAGGACCCCTGGGCCTTCTGGGACACTCCAGATGCAGAGAGAGGCCCTCCAGGACGTGTTCCCTGGTCTGGGCTGAGAAGCCCTGAGTGGGCCCTGCATGGATAGACTGAAGTCGCCCAGGTTTTCCCTGGTGGCCTTAGGCATTTCTGGCTGCTACATTATCCGTGGAAGGCTTCTTGTGGTAGCCTTCACCTATGAAGGCTAAAGAGAACTAAAACAGCTCCGAAGCATACAGATTCCTACTAAAACCTAATCAAAAGCAACAGATTTCTTCAAGGGAATTTGATGACGAAAATGACAATTGGTGAAGATTTTCTCTAGCTCCCAGTCCATCTCTTTCCTCTTCCTGCATTACAAACATACACACATACACATACACACGCACACACACACATATGCACACACACACCATTCCTTAGTTAGTGACATTTTTCCTGCTTTAAAGCCAGCATCTGCTTTTATCTTTGAAGTTTTTCCTTTGCTTTTTGTCAGTCTCATTTGTACACAATCCTGACATTCAAGGGGAGGGGTGGTTTGATAGAGAAGGAGGCCAGGAGGAACAACTTAAAGTGATGCTATTTCTTAAACAGGGGTAAAAGGTTCTCTAAAAATATGTCAAGTACTTTTCCTGAATCTGAAATTATATCCATTGTTTCTACTGAATAAGTGATATACAAGAGCTTCTTTCATATTTGCTGATTGAAGAATTACTGTGGTAGAACATAAGCAAAACCAAAAAATACTTCAGAGTTTGATCATGAAATTTCTTCAGTGTAAGTCTCCATTTTCCAGGCGACATTTTTCCTTAAAACTAGTTCATGTCTTTAAAAGAAGTTCAGATAGTGTTTGAAAAGAGGAAAGAAGAGCTGTGAGTTTGACCTCTTTGCTCTAATTTCTTAATTTAATAATCTCTGTGCCAAACTATTACTGATTTTTAATGTAGCATTATATCGTCCAGTTACCATTCAGAGAGAGAGAGAGAACCTGTATCTCTGTTACAGTATTTTAACTAAAACCTTTATGCCTCTGCCTATTCTCTTTATCCAAATATTGTTCATGTCATTTAGTTTTGCTTATTAAAAAAAGATGAGGACCGGCCAAATAGTTCAGCAGACTCAAGCGCCTGCAAGCAGGCACAGGGGCCGGGGGCTGGATCCCCAGGCCTGCGTTGCTGGCCCCACTCGTGGGGCAAGCTGCAATCCCAGCTCTTGGGAGGTTCTAAACAGGCATACTCACTATGAGTCCAATCTAGTAGTGAGACCCTGAATACCCTGTAGACCCTAAAATACACAAATATATATATATATATATATATATATATATATATATATATATATAGTGAGATGGCAATGTTTTCATGCCAAATGTCATTAGTTAACTTTTTATGTTAGATCACACCTATTCTGATAGTGATTGTGTCACAAGATTTTTCTCAAGTGATAGCAGAATTAAAGTTTAGTGTGGGCAGAGCGTGGACAATGTGTGACTCCTAGCCCTGGGAGTTCATCGCCATCTTGCTCCTTCAATGAGTTCAGTGCTGAGCCGGGCACCAGCTCCTCAGAACTGAGTGCAGCGCCCACCCCAGAAAGCTGGCGCTGGGGAGGACAGAGGCAGTCACCAAGCAGGTGTGGTGTTTGCCTGAAGCAGAGGCAACTCTGCTGCGAGTGTGTGCCAGCCTTGCGGTGTCCCTGAGGGACAGGAGAGAGCCTGTGACGTCAGGGACGTGAGCACATGCGTGGGCAGTTGTCTACTTGGGAATGATGTGAGGCCTATGTCGCTCACCATAAGCAGTGACAGGAGTGACTGGTTTGTGTGTCTTAATAAGATTTTGATATGATTAAAAATATCTGGCTGAAGTGAAGGCTCGGCAAATAGCACACGATGTTGGTTGGAGCCAGGCATTGTGGCACATGTCTGTAATCCTGATATTCTGGGAGAATGAGGCAGGAGGGGGGTCACCGGCTTAAGCAGAGCCTGGCAATTTGACTATGTAGTGAGACTTTTCTCAAAATAAAAAGAAAAAAAAGCTAGAGATGTTGCATAGTGAGAAGACCTGGGGTTCACTCCACAGTCATTTTAAACATTAAATCAGCATAAATAAATAAATACCACTCCTTGGCCCTGAGGAAGTGCTTCAGCGCTAGAGCATCCACCTCGCAGGGAGGAGGCCCCGCAACCATCCACAGCACTGCAAAGAAAACGTTGCTCAGCTTCTGTAGTAACCCAGAAAGTATAAAGTAAGAGACCATACCATGCTTCCACCCAAATGATCAGAAAAAGGTTTAATTTGATAATAACAGTTTTGGCAGAAATACAGGAAATGCAAATGTTCTATATTGTTGCCAAAATCCCAATTCAGTGAGTTATATTTTGAATGATGCTTATAAATACTTAAATTTTATAAGTTACGATTAAAAAGTTTTACTTCTCAACATCTGATCTAACATACAAAAAGCGTTTATTGATATATTTCTCAGAACAGTAAATCTCAATACCACCTAATATCTATGAGGAGGAGAAGATTAAGTTCATAATTTCCAGCCCAGCCTTTCTATGGAGATTTGTGCAGCCACTGAAGAAACCCTAAGGAACTGATGTTTCCTAAGCTACAGAGGCCTCTCAGGCAGCCGTCTTGTTGCCAAGCTGACCCAAAGGTCTTGAGCGCAGCCCAGGGCTGCATGTTCATGGCTGGCACACGAGTGAGTTTCGTCTGAGGGTTTAACTATGGTACTGTGCCATGCATTAGCAACTTCAGCACGTGTGTGAGTTTTAAACTAATAAGCAGAAAAGTAGGGGAAAGGTGAGGTAAGCTATTATTCTAGTACTTTCCGATCTAGTGGAATAGCAGTCTCACTTCACAGCTACCCTGGGCAAGGAAGGCTTTGGAGCTCATCTGGCCCAGGACTCCACCGAGCAGGGGAGCCTTCCTTCACCCACTTTTCATTCTTTCTTGAACCCCCTCACTCCACTCATTCATGCAATGTGCACTTCTTTATTCAATGCCAGCTTATCCCAGGCATTGATACCCCCATGGCTGCTGTCTTTAGGCAGCTTAGGAAGAGAGAGAAAAACACAGACGAAAGGGTCACCAGCTACTGAGAAGCAAAGAATCCCCAGAAACCCAGTAGGACACTGTGGGAACCCAGGGGGGTAGAACCCTTCCTAGCCACTGCCTGATTTGTTCTAGAAGCAGGAAGACTGTGGCTTCTGCGTGTCTCCTTTCCAAACAGCACAACTCATGGCAGCTTCTGGGTCTGACTCAGTCCTGTCTCTGTGGATGGATGCTCACTCACTCGGCAGCTCTTTCCAGGGTCCCTCCTGGCCAAAGGACTCAAACATTTACATCAAAGGTAATTTTCTTCCTCAGTCAGCTTCCAAGTACAAAGCAACAAGAAGTCTGCCTTATTCCTCAACCTCTTTCTCTTAAAAAAAAAATTTGTTGCTTCCTTCCATGTTTTCTTATGTTTAGAACCTCAACAGGAAAGAACTAAGGTAGATGGGAGATTCATGCACAGCTGCCTAGTGGTAGCCAGTAAATCCTTCTCTCAGGATAGCAACAGGTAGGGAGACAATGGGAGGAAGCAGCAGGTGTCCAAAGAGTTTGTGGGGAAGAGGGATAAGCTTAGTACAATTAGGTCATTTGTTTCACTTCAGAGAATTTCAGAGCTTTAACTCACTGCTCTATCTTGCATCTCCATGGGGGACCCAATCTCTTTGGTCAGTGGGGACCTCTCCTGTCACCACCTGGCACCTCCAGAAGGTACACCCTACACAGTCCCTTTCAGATGTCAGCCAGAAAATGTCAGTCATCTTCTTTCATTTGAGGCAAATTTCCCTTAGTCACCTGAGGTAAGCCACTGTCACTCCCACTCCACAATCCATCTGTTTTTCTCATTAATTCAATCCTTACAATGGGATATATCAAGAGCCAGCCAAATAGCTCAGCAGATTAAAGCCCCTCCAAGCAGGTGCAGGGGCCGGGGATTCCTGCCAGCCCCTACCCTGGAGTGCACTGAGACAGCAATTAAGACTGGGTGTGGTGGTGCACGCCTGTAATCCCAGCTCTTGGGAGGCTGTAAATAGGCAGATCACTATGAATCCCTAAACTCCTGTAGACCCGCCCCCCAAGAAAAGAAAAAGATATATCAAAAGTTGGTGGAAAAAGCAACAATGTTTTGATTATTAATCGTAATGCCAGCTTCAAGTAGTTCTACGCATATATGCATAGTTTACGTGGCTGAAGGCCCCACGCACAGTTACACATACAGAAATAATTTTAGTTTGTTGTTATTTTAAGTTGTTCTGTGGTCTTTAAGGTCTTCCTAGTTATAACGGAAACCACATTTTCTAATCGGCAATTTATTTAGCCATTTTCATATTATTAAAGAGTTATTTTCCTTCCAATTAACCCCTACTCTAAAAGCCTGAGGACCATCTTAACATTCATTATATTTCCATTATTTTCAAATACGTTCCTCGCAGATGCAGCACCTTTGAAGCCAACTGTTGCCGCGCTCTTTCACGTTCAGTGCTGAAGAGAGCTTTCAGATCCCCAGTAGCCCCGACGGTTTTTGTGAACACTTCTTTGACTCTGTTGCTAGCTTCCCACCAACAAGCCCTGAGGAGACTCCCTCCCTCACACTGAACAAGCAGGAGAACTGGGAGCGGCCAGACCGAGGCAAGGAGCATGCGCCTCAGGGTCCGCTGACAAGAGACTTCACTACGCAGGTCACCCTTTTCCTGAACACTTGGGTCCACTGATGACGTCACCATCAAAGCTCTCGGAGACGTGGTGGAAATAAGTGGATGCGTGCGGTATCATCTGACAGGAAATCAAGTTTGGGTACAAATTTACCTGCTCAAACAATTCTTTACTTTGCTTTTTGCTTTTTAGTTGAATTTTATTTTTATCCATCCGCGTTTGCAGCATGACATGATCCCTTCGTTGAGGGGAGGCGGCACATACATAGCACATCCCAGTCTGAGTCTCATCCCATTTCCTTCCTCTCCCTTCCCTTCCCCTACATCCCTTGGTCCCTTCCTTTGGCAAAGGATCCTTTTAACCAGAGAGCTTCGCTCAACAAATAGCTTCTTAATTTATTTAGCAACAGATTCAGAAGGATTTTGTTTGTTTGTTTGTTTGTTTGTTTGTTTTATTTTGGGCTGGCTCAGGCTGCCTTAACAGTGAGTCTGGGGATCGAACCACTGTCCCCTATCCCTGACTGAGACTGCTCACACAAGTGCTTAAACCACTGAACTAACACGAAAGCCCCCTTCTTTAGTAACAGAAAAGAAAATAACCAGTCAGTTCTCTGTTAGACTCATGCACGGTTCTCCCTAGTGCATAGATTCCAGGAGCCCAGTAGCCACCTGAAAACACAGGCTGCCCCTGCCCTGTCTACACATTTCTCCTATGCATACAAACATATGGTCAATTTCAATTTATTACCTGGACACAGAAAAAGATTGGGAACAATAATTAATAACAAAACAGATGTTTTGCCAAAGGGAAGGGGACTAAGAGGGGGAGAGAGATAGAGGAAGGGAGGTGAAGGGGATATAGAAAGGATTAAGCTGAATTTCGGACTCACATCCACTCCCCACCATAAAGGTGATGCTGATCTACTGGGTGCGTGTACTGACAGAACGAAAACTTTTTAAGGGAAGAAATAGAACAATTATAAAAATTATGCTTGTATTAAAACACATTTAAAACTTGCAAATCATTTCTTTCTACAGTTTTCCACTTGAATTTTTTTCACTGCAGTAGAACCAAGGCAGCTGAGGCCAGGGCAAGGGAGGCCTGCAGGTTGGACCTACAGAGACACCACAGATCGGCCAGCTGTGGCCATTCCAGCCAGTGGCTTAGTAAACAAGTGTCCACTGAGGACAGTGATTTCTCAGGCACTACCCCAGCACTGGGAGGACTCAGACAGCAAATGGCGTAAAACGGCTGGCGAGTTTCAAATAGTGGCAGGTGAGGAAAGCTAAGTCAAGGAAACTGAAGAGCGCTGGGGTGTGGAGGGAGGCTGCACATTCAGATGGTGCCGCTCAGGGAGGACCTTGCTGAGAGGGCAACAGAGGGGAGAAGCCTTGAAGGAGGAGGTGCCAGGGAAGAGTGCTTGGGCACCTGAGAGAAGAACCCAGTGGTGGGAACAAGGCCTATGCCAGGAGCTCAGGGTCCCTGGGCATCACCATCTACTGGAAAGATTGTGGGAGTTGGAGCCAGGAAGCCCTCTTTGTTCACTCACTCATTCATTCATTCATTCATTCATTTATTCATTCATTTATTCATTAATTCATTCATTGATAGGCATTTTATTGATTTAAGGTCTGCATGGAAGAGCAGACATCTCTTTGGCATCACGCTTTCATTTCTTTGAAGAGTCAGTTGTGGAGCTGCTGGATGACCAGGTAGTTCTTTCTGTATCTTTCTAGGAGCCCCCAGCCTGCTCTCCATAGCGGCTGTGTGATTTGACTCTGTACCAAATACATAACTGAAAAAAAAAAAAAAAGAAGAAGAAAAAATCCTGTACTTTTTGCAAAGAAGTGTGCTGACCCCACCGTGTAGCCCCATATTTTATTGCTATAGTTGTACAGTCAAGCCATGCAGTCCTTGGGGATTGCTTCCAGGACCCCCCACACGTGCTAAGGCTCAAGTCCACCATATAAAATGGTACAGTGTTTACATAGGACCTAAGCAAATCCTCCTGTGTAGTACCCAACACAATGGGATTGCTAAATAGCCATTATACCGCATTGTTCAGGAAATAATGACAAGAAAAAGTCTCTGTGTGTTCAGTGCAGATGCAGTCTTTACTCAAGTCATTTTGGACTGCGCTTGGATGAATGCACAGATGTAGAACCCACGGATGTGGAAGGCGGACTCTGTTCCCTTGACAGTAAGTCTGCTGTCGAGGCGGAAGGCTTGTCACTTGCCCATACTCTCTGGGACAGCTGCATTACAAGGCTGACTCTCACGGGGAACTAAGCCATCATCCATCTGTACAGTTCACATCTTAATACCAGCAGCAAGGGTCTAGATCTAGGAAAGTGACACTGCGCACAGGCTGACTCGCACACCAAATGCCAACTCACAGTTGATTCTGTCAGATGTTCTTAGGCGAAGGCTGAGGGAAAAGTTTTCACAGCCCCTTTCTCACGAGTGCTTTCACTGTGCAAAAGTGAGCCCCAAAAGTTGCTGTACACCCAGAGGTTCACAAAGAGGAACACAGGTCCTACTGAAGGGCAGGGCCTTGAACTTGGCTTCTGATCTGTCTCATAGATGGTGACATCAACTCAGAAAGTTCTTAGTCTCTCAACTTTGTTTTCAACGTATTTGGTTGTTACAGGGTCTCACTATGCAGCTCAGACTCCTAGTGACCCTCCTGTTTTCAGCCTCAGCAGTGCTGAGATCACAGGTGTGTGCCACTACACTCGGACTCGAGTCTCTCAACTTTTTCAATGTTCTAGTAACCTCTAACTCCTAAATTTTCTAGCCAGTATACTGCGATGCTTAAGCATTATTTCTTGAAATTTTCAAACACTATTGTAAGTCAGAGTCCATGATGTGGGCTTCATTATATTCTTAATGTAGGGCTTCTTGATTTGGTTGTTTCCCCGCTCAGAAAGGTATTGAGAATCTGGGTGCCTCCAACTGAAAGAAAGGACATCTGTGTGGCCCTGCTAGAGAAATAGCCAGAAAGTGATCCCAGCGTGGTGGTTAACGATTTAAAAGATGCTTCGATGCTTCCTGAACTCAATTCTACTTAGCCTGCAAGTGTGTGTGTGTGCATGTTCAGGTGTAGGGGTGACAGAGAGCAAGATGAATTATCTTAAAAGCTCTTCACCTGGTAGGAAGGAAACCACCTGTGCCGCCACCAGAACTCATGGGCCGATGCCACGCTGTCCACACTACAAGCCTGGGGCCGCAAGCACTGTGTCCCTTAGATTCAACACTACAGGGAAAAATCAGGTTCTGATTGAATCATCACATCGCTGTCTGCCTTTGGCTATTTTAAAGATGAGAGCGCTCTTCTCATAGCCAGAGATGGTTCCAGATCAAAGTAACCATTGTATAAAAATACCTCCAATAGACTCACTTGACATTTTTTAAATGTCAGTTTGAAGAATTCTTTAGTGATCATGTGAAAAATTCAATAAATGTCATATATAAATATAAATATATATGGTTGAATTATTTTCAAAAGTTCATAATCACCAGCAGGCAATGGCACTTTGGTGAAAACATGAACCTTAGAAAGCACAGATTGAAACACAGGAAACTTGTAACATGATGACTAATCTCTGAAAGAAAATGACAGTGTCAGAGTCCAAAAACAGAGCTAGCCAGGGCTTGGATGGACAGCACGGTGGTGGCCAGTCCTGCGTCACCCAGTGATTGCCTCTTGGGTCATGGTCATATGGGCACCTGGCACCTCGCTGAGTATTTGAGACGCCATGTGGCCATAGTCCAGAGGGCACACATCTGACTTTGGACAAGGCCTCCGCCTCTGGGCCTGCTCCGCACCCATGGCGCTGCCCTCTCTTTCTTTTTCCCCCATCCCAGCTGAGACGCTGGCACCAAGCCCCGGGCACACAGTGTGCACACAAGAAGTATTTGGGAGGGGACAACTATCTGTTACCACCTAACCCAAAATACGTGGGTGATGACCCAAAGATACAACCAAATGCATACCTTTTACACTCACTGTTTAAAATATTTTAAAAATAAGTTGGTAAATAAAAGGAAAAGACAGTTGAGTCTGGGAGCAAGGCTGCAAGCCCACTCCAGTGTGGCCCTCCCTCCACTGCCTGGACCATTCCAGTGACCTCTGCAGTCTTCTGCGTCCTGTTAGAAGACCAGGCGCTCGGCACCACCTCCAGCCTTAGTAATTCTAAAAGCCTTGTGTTTGTCTAGGGTGAGCGGAACACATTTTGTTCTGGTAAAATGAGCAACTTAAGTTAATTGTGTACATTTGGAGAAACAAGTATATCGATTCCCTTATGCCTGATTTCCTCCAAACATCTTTTTGAGTTAGATTATGACAAGAGACATAAAAACAAAGTTAGTAATAACCTTGAAATAAAATATTAGCTTCCAAACAAAACAGGAGAATGCAAATAAACTTGCTGAAAAAGAAACATAGCCATGATTATATGTGAGGATGGCTATAACTTTCCCAAAAGCCAAGGAAGAGAGAAAGAACGTTACACAGCTCCCTAGCATACTTCAAGTTTTCCCTGTATTAAAGAAATTAAAAAGATTTCCCATTCAGTGACTTTAGAAAAAAAAAAAAAAAAAAAAAAAGAAAAAGAAGAGAAAAAAAAAAAAAAAAAAAAAAAAAAAAAAAAAGAAGAAAATGAAGAGAAAAAAAAAAAAAGAAAAAAAGAAATCTCTCCATGAGTAGATATCTCAAAGAAAGAAAGTAAAGCCTACCTGAGTGAGAAGGAAATGAACACTAAGAGATACTCAAAGATGGGTGAGGCAGCTCAGCGGACTAAACGCCTGCTTAGGCAAACACAGGGACCAGATTCGATCCCGGGCACCGCACGCTGCACGGGTCCTGTCCCGGGTATGCTGAGTCCACCGGAGTGCAGGCCTAGTGGTGCACACTGTATACCCAGTGCTGAAAGCAGGAGGGTCACGAGCTGCATAAGGACCCTGCAACAACCAAATACCTTTAAAAAAAAAAAAAAACTACCTGGTTGAAAGGGCTAGGGTGGAGAACCAATGATGATGGAGAAGGAAAGCGAGGTCACGGGACAGGACGCAAAGCATGCTGGGACCGTCCAGATACTGCCCGGTGGGTAAGTGTCAAGCTCCTCAGCATTCTTGGTCTGCTTAGCTGAAGCCCAGATTGTTTCACATCTTCTCGCGAGAGTCTCAGCAGGGACGGGAGGCCCTTCCTCTAATTCACTACACTGCCTGTCCCAGGCGGGGCTCCTGGCACACAGCAAGGACGACTGCGCAGCATCTGCGCAATGAAAGACCCACATCCTAAAACCACAGTGGTGTCCTGCAGCGAGCTCGGCCTGCAGGCAAACCTGAAGACACTGGCACGGTTGGCTCACTAGGTGGGAGTTAATGAGAGTATGAACCCGGGATCAGAGGCACTCGGTGTCCACTGTGACGGGGGGCAGGACAGCGCCTGCCTCGGCTGACTCTGTGGGTCAACCCCTCAGAAAACGAATCGAGGTCTTTTCTTCCAGAGTAAGAGCAAAGCTTGGCTACACAGCTATTTAATTCATGGTTGCACAAAAGAAATGAATGTATTTTACACCCTTCTCATCCTCACATGTGAAAATAGAGTGGTTACGGACACCAGCAAGGGAAGATGGGTGGGAGAGGAAGGAAGGACCGCGGGGAGGAAGGAAGGGAGGAAAAGAAAAAGAAAAAAGGAAGAGAGAATGTCAAAACAGCAGTGAGAGTTATACCACTAGGTCCACCCGAGACTTCCATTCCTGGACTTAAGCAATAACAAAGCTCACCAGATACTTTCTACCAGCAAATAGAGTTGCTTACTGCTTATGGTTACTAAGCTTTCCATTATAACTTTATAAATTATTTAGAATTATTTGGAATTTCTTTCAGAGTTCAGTCATGGGTTAGGCATTTGTCTGAGTAATCTTTAGCATGCCTCTCTTCCAACAGGGGGCGCGCTAAATAGAAATCTTATTGCCAGGCTACCTGTCACCTAATGATACCCTGTGAATGATTATTTTAACAGGGATTCAGGGAAGGATCTAAGCTTTACAAAAAAGGCATGTGATTTGTTACTGCTAGAATTTCAGGTTTGGGGAAATCCGTGTGTGTGTGTCTCGTGCACACACACTTGCACAGATACATACACTCACACATTGGTGTGTGCCTAGGTGTCATCTAGCTTAGATAATCCTGACTAACATAGAACAAATATCTTATTTAACTGCTTTTATCCCCCAAACTACCTGGTGATCGTAAGCCAAAAGGCTTGCGGTACCAACGCCGTGTGTTTGTCCTGTGCAGACAGTTGGCCTTCCACAGAGATGCTAGGATGGAGCCTTCAACAGGTACCGCTTGGCAACACACACTTCCCAATAATCATCTGAGCAAAAGACATGGCCTTTTGCATAAAATCAGGTCCTCTAGATGTAAAGATTTGTAGGCCCCTAATCAGAGATCTCTTAAGGAACAGAAATACAGAAGAGCTGAGTATCAGAATCTGCTTTGGTCATAAGGCCCCAGAGGACCAGCGAAGCACCTTCAGCACAACCGTGAGTCCCTGGATCAATGTGGTTCATGGTGAGCCTCTAATTCACACAGCCTGGCAGAGCCAGGAGCACCACTGGGTGCCGCAGGAATGCCCGGATCGGGAAGTCTGGTGGACAGCTGCCTGTGAGGGGAGCCCAGCACATGGCAGGTTGGAACAGGACAGCAGACGGTGAACAGCTTCTGTCCCCGGATGTGCCTTAGATGATGCTTCTTTTTGTGAAAGGTGCCACATGGGAACAGTTGTTAATTAGGGATTCAGCCAGTGCCTTTTCCAGGTTTTTCAAGAGCTTCCCGCGCACTGTTTCCTTCTTCAAGCCCTGAATTTTTTCTACCAGACTCTGGGGTTGTGGAGTCACTGCCCTTGGACACGAGGCAGGGAACCCTCGTTTGCTGAAGCTTTACTGTTAAGCCAGAGTCTCTTTCAGTCTTTTTCCCTTATTAATTCCAATTCTGAATAATTTTAATGGTTGCATCAAGGGCCTGAGTCACAATACAGACATCTATACTAGAAGTTCTGCTCTGAGTTTACTGTCATTCCATGCATTTCTGGGTCTCATTTAAATCCCTTCTGATACAGTTTAAGCCCATTGCTTATCACTCCACCTTCACAACAGCCACTCCTCCTTCCTTCATCCATCCATCCATCCATCCATCCATTTAACCATCCATCTATCCATTCATTCACGCATTCATCCATCTGTCTATCCATCCATTCATCCACGTATCCATCCATCCATTTATCTGTTCATTCCTGGGTCCAAGGACCTTCTGCTGTTTACACCCAACAGTGCTCAGACCCATTCCACAGCAGTGCTGCTGGCCTTCACCGCCAGTTGTCTTGGAGGCCAACATGGAAGCTCCTCATCATAATGCCCTGTGTCCTCCCTGGGAACACAGAGCACACAGTTGTGGGGTTGTGAACATCAGTTTTCATGGCTCATGCTATGTTTTCTAGGGCTAGACTTCAGAGCTTTCCATCTATAAAAGGTAGTCAGGAAATATATTGACCACAAATCCTTTAAATACTCACTGTCTTTGATATATGTTATGAGTCGGTGCTTTGTCCCTCAGTGAGCAAAGAACCCCAAAAGCAACTCAGCTTTATTTTGGGCTAGTGAGCATGATCTCATGCATAATCATTTTAGTAAAGAAGGACCATGTGCATAGTCACAAACGTGACCACGATCTCTACTCACTTTTACCTTTTCCTTATTACTGGGTTCATATAGATGTTAACCGTTAACATTCCAAGCAAGGGCGAAAGCAACAAACAGCCCACAGGTGAAGCTGCTATCTACCACCTGGAGTCCCAGCTTTCCGGGATTCCCCTATGCCAGCTTTGCAGGATCCTCAGTAGCAGACCACAGCTGTCCCTGGGCTTTGTTCATTGCACTCCATGTCTTGAGATGCTAATTAGGCTACAGTCTTAGTTGTTTTTCTCTTGCTGCTGGGACAAATCAGACATCCAAAATGAAGGAAGGAAAGGTTTATTTAACTCACAGTTACTGGAGATTTCAGTCCATACTTGGTTGGGTCCAGGGCAGACTGGCACATGGCAGAGAGCAGCAGTTCATGGTGGCGGAACAGCAACAATGGCAACTGAGGCAGCAATAGAGAGAAAGTCTGTCTCTCTGTCTCCCTTATATTACATTCAGGCTCTCTGCCTCAGGCTGTCAGCCTCAGGCTGCACCCATAATTCCAACAGTACTCAGACCCATAACTCAGTCCTTTGATTACTCATATTCCCAGTGGATCATGAGTTAATCTCAAACTCTACAAGTCCCCATCCCATGACTGCATGAGGCTTTGGGGGACAACTGGATACAAACCATAACACTTATCCTTCAATATTTGTTATTTCAGTCAAGAACTCTCAGTAAAAGGTGAGCAGCACACACCTCAAAAGCTGACTCTGCAGAGTCTGACCCAGCTCCATGCTGACTAAAGGCAAAGCCAGATACACACAAATCAGAGTGT
The DNA here is from genome assembly GCA_004027915.1 of Capromys pilorides. Classification (NCBI taxonomy): domain Eukaryota; kingdom Metazoa; phylum Chordata; class Mammalia; order Rodentia; family Capromyidae; genus Capromys; species Capromys pilorides. The sequence goes on from PVKN010000904.1 coordinate 55,938, forward strand.
GCCATCAACTAACGTGTGCTTGTTACAACCCCGCCTGGTTGGACAACAACACACAGCTGAGCACGAGAGGAAGAGGCGGGCTCTCAGAGCAGTCCATCAGAAGTATTTCTAGAGTGTCCATTACTAGAAAACGAGGACCCAGTGAAGAACACATGGCCATCTAGATTGGGATTATTTTTTAATGACTACACAGTAATTTATTGCTTTTTTTTTTATAATTTGCTGTGAAGAACAAGGGCATCTCCTAAAACTGGGCCAAGTCCAGGTGTGGTAGCATACACCTACAACACCAGCACTAGGGAGGCTGAGTCAGGAGAATCACTGTAACTTCTTAGCCAGACTGGGCTACATAGTGAATTCAAATGAGACTTTGAATTATATATATATATATATGTATATATATATATATATATATATACATATGTAGAACATGGTAGTGCATACCTATAATCCCAGCACCCTTGCTGAGGCTGAATCGGGATTTCAAGTCCAGTTCCATCCTGAGGAACTTAGATCGTGTCTCTACATTAAAAAATAAGGGCTGGGGACAGCATTGTTCAAAGGGCCTGGGCTCAATCCCATGCCAGGGAAAAAAATGGCATGGATGTCTTCCAGAATACAAGCGTAAGAACAAACACATCCCCAACATTCCCTCCAAGCAAAGCCAAGTCTACAGCATTAAGTTTTAGTCTTTCCCAGATCAAAACTCATTATGTTAGTTTAGGAACAGAATAACACACTATTTGTCTTATACACACATCTTAATTTATCTTGACAGCATAGGACAATAGAAATACATTGATTATGATAAGTAGTTTCTGGTTGAAATTCAGAAAATAAATTATTCAGACTATAATTGCAAGTAGATTCATTCAAGTTACTTTAAAACATTTGACATTTACTATAAAGTAAAGCTACAAACTGGCTACTTTTAAGGAAATCAGCATTTGGGGGCTTTTTGTCTTTATTCATATATACTGTGGGTATATTCATGCATCAGTGCATAGTCTTTAAGATATTAAATTCCACCAAGGTAGCAAGTTCTCAAACGTTTTTCTCATTATTGAACATTTATGATGTTAGCCATTCTTTGCTGAAATGAATACTATTTTGACTTTTTTCTCTTCCTCCTTTTGTCTTTTTTTCTTTTGGGTTTTTGAGACAGGGCTTCTCTCTATAGTTCAGGCTGCCCCAGAACCCCTACTGTTTGTTAATTTCATGATCGTTAAGATGCATCTCAGAGCAATAGTGTGGCCTTCGGGTGGCTCTTCCTGCCCTAGGAAGTAGGAGAAACTTTTACTCTGAAAAGAAAAAGGTTGGAAGTTGGCAGAGATTTGAAGTTATCACTCTGACTTGATTTGATCTCTCCACACAGAATCAGAGGAAATTTCTGTCAGCGATCTAAATGTACCCTACCTTGTCCTTTCTTCTTTTCAACCCAGTATCTAGCAGAGTACCAGGCATGCTCAATGCAGTGAGAGGCTTTGAATCATTATGCAAATATATATGAGTGAGAGTGTGAAGGAGTGAATGAATATTGAGTGAAAGAGAAAAAGAATGAATGAATAGTAATAGGCAAAAGGCTGCTGGCAGGATTGTTTTCCTAGCAACAGCTCCACTAGAATAGGAGCCATGGCTCTCCATGAGTGCTTGCTTTGGCTAAGACAATTCATGACAGATTAATGATGCGGGACAATAAGACGATGGCCTGGTCATCCCTGTGTTCAAGGACGGGGTCCCAAGGCAGAGTTTGGTTTTCTTTTTCTGCTTGTTTATTCAACCTGGGTAATTATTTTAAAGCGAAAAAATAGAAATAGCAATACATTTCAAAACAGGTTAGTAAGAGACTTACAATAATTAATACATTGGCTATTGTTGCCTACATAGTAGTTACTTAGAGTACAAGATGTCGGAATGATACCTTTTGTGCAAACAATATTAACACTAACCTGTCTTTTCCATGAACTAAGAAAGACTAGCTGTATAAATATCTTAACTATCTTGTTTACATTTTTTTCTTTTTTCCTTTCCTCTTTTCCTCGTTTCCTCTTTCCCCCCCCACCACAGTTTGTCCTTTCCTTGAACAGTTTCTTCCCAATTCGCAATATCTGTTGTACATTCTGTGTCCTATTTACTTATCCAGTGTCTCACACTAGTGAGACAATATGGTTTTTACACGTATAGGTCTGATTTATTTAATTTATGAGGATGGTCTCAAGTTTCATTCATTTACCTATTAAAGTCTTGAGTTTATCCTTCTTTATGGCTGAGTAGTGCTCTACTGCATTAAAAAAAAAAATCACGTCTTTTTTATCCATTCCTCAGTCAGTTGGCATTCGGGTTCTTTCCAAGATCTAGCAGTTACAAATTGTGCTGCTAAAAACATGGGTGTACATATATCGCTGTGGTATGATTTTTTTTTTTTAAATTTTATTTATTTATTTATTTGTTTGTTTGCTTGTTGTGTTTGTTTCTTTCTTTATTTTTATTTTTGTGGCTGGCTCAGCCTGCCCTGGTGGTGGCGCTGGCGCACCAAATGTTTTTAATTACTCTGGGAAGATGCCCAGAAGGGGAATAACTGGGTCCAATGGGGCCTCTACTTTTAGTTTTTTAAGGACTCGCCCCACTGATTCCCACAGTGGTCACATCAGGCATACTCCCACCTACAGTGGAGAAGGGTTCCTTTCTCCCATGTCCTCCCAGCATTTGTCATTGTTTTATTTCTTGATGGCAGCCATTTTTCCTGGATCAGATGGAATCTTCATATCATTTTAAGTTGCATCTCTCAAATGACCAGTGATGTTGAACATTTTTCCATGTCTCTATTTACCATTTGTATTTCTTCATCTGAGAAGTGTACATCCATGTTAGATGTCCATTTTTGGATTAGATCTTTGAATTTGGGAGGGGGGAATGATTCTTCTTTAAATGTTTTTATGTTCTAGTTAGAAGTCTTTGTGGGAGGGACAACCGGCTGTGTTCCTTTCCCACTCTCTGTGTTGGCTGTTCACTCTGTTACTAATTTCCTTTCTTGTGCAAAAGATTTTTAGTAAGTTGAGCTCCCATGTGTTGGTTCTTCTTAATATTTCCCTTGCAGGGTGGGTTTTGTCCACGAAGTCTCTGCCCACATTTATATCTTCAAGATTTCTACCTATTTTCTCTACTTGGTTAACTGCTTAATCAGAAATCTTTGCGTTTTATAATTCATTAAGTTCATTGGTGCATTTTCGGCACACAGCAGAGGAGGTCTGAGAGCAGGTGGCCCCACCAGAGAAGGGGAGGATGTCCCTGTCGCTTCTGCCGGCGCAAGCCTTACAGATGAAGCCAAGGGACATCACTGAGGGGGTGTCGGTGGGGGGGCCTGGCTTGACAGAAGGCACATTGCCAGAACAGACAGCACGTTGGGACCCAGAGGAGCAGGGGGAAGGTCAGGGCTGCTGCTAAGACCAAACGGGGACCCGTATCCTCGAGGGCCTCAGGCTGGAATGATGCTCCATCCGTAGTCGCTGTTGCCTCTGCAGGCTGCTAAGTGGGGGTCCCCTTGGATGCCGACCGTTTTCTTATGAGAAACCTCGTTCTGGCTCTCAGTCCAGGAGGCGTTAGCGAGCCCCTTGGTCTACCAGACCCCTTGCTTCGGGCCCTTTCGCAAAGCAAACAGGGGAACCCACTCGCTTCAACGCCAGGCAGAAGAGAGGAGGAGCGAGAGCCCGGAGCTCTGCGAGTCCTGCTCATGGCCTGTGGAGCTCCTGCTGGGCCCCATTTCCTGAGGTCGCACCAGCTCCTCGGGGAGCCGAGCCTTTGCCCCAGGGGTCCCTGGAGGCCACTCGTGGTCTGAACTGTGAAAAGGATGGAAAGAACGAGACAGATCCATGAGCCAGCCGAGGAGACGGGGGAGCCGCAGGCGCCATCAGGGGTGGACATCCTGGGACCCCACGTTCACGCAGTCTGCCCACAGCGCCCACCTGCCTGGGGGCGGGGCTTAGGACGCCCCCACTTTACCAGGCTCGGAGCACGCTTCTCCAGCCGGACATCCGGTTGTCACTTTCCACACAGCTGGTGTTTAATAACTTACACCAGAGAGTCAACAGTGTATTATAAAGTAGCCTTCGGGCGGGATGATTCACGCAGCTTAGGATGGCAGCCACGCCGTCGGCTCTTCCCGGCAGGCGAGGCCACGCCTGGGCCTGCTAGGTTAGGGCCACCAAGCGCAGATCGCACGGTGTTCGATGCCAAATAGGTTTACTGGGCTGTAGCTTCAATGTGAATCAAAACAAACAAATAAAAAAAAGGCTTCAATTTAACTACTTAAAGTAATATGGAAAATTCTGGAAGGAATAAAAGTACTTGAACGTCTCAAGCATGCACGGAAACAGAGCAAGGCAGACAGCGAAAGCAAAACCCCGCACAGCGTCTCTAAGTCAGCAGGAAGGAAACAAGGCTCTGTGATGTGCGCAGGCCGGGTGATAGCGAGACCCGCCTGGCGCTCTCTGTGTGTGAGGAGGCCCAGGAACACACAGGCAGGCAGCGCGCAGGCGGTGGGCTGGGGCCTGGGCTCGAGCCTCACGTCGGGAACTTCAGCTGCTCCACGACACTGGAAAAGATGGCCACGTCTGTGTCTATGCAGGAAAGGTGGCCACAGCCCTGTCCTCACCCAGCGTAGCCTACAAACAAAAGCAACATTTTGTGAAATACTTTTGTTTGGTAAGCAAATTGCTCCCCAAACAAAAACATTCATGAACTGTAGTACTGCTGTGTATAGAAATATGAGCGACATAAAAGGGGTAATACCAGATGGCAGCTATATTCATCTTATCAACAAACTCACATGTTAAACTTACATTAATTGATTGGTGCAACCATTATGGAAAGCAGTGTGGAGGCTCCTTAAAAAACTAGAACTGGAAATCCCATTCAATCCAGCTATCCCCTTACTGGGAATTTTCCCAGAAGAACTGAAAACATCATACCATAGTGATATCTGTGCACCTATGTTTATAGCAGCCCAATTTGTAATAGCCAAATCCTGGAAACAACCAAAATGCCCATCATTTGAGGAATGGTTGAAAAAGATGTGGTATTTTTATACAATGG
>PVKN010000905.1:0-61028 GCA_004027915.1 Capromys pilorides
ATCATGTCTGCATCGTGTACTCTGAATAACTGCTACAAGGACAACAATATGCATTGTATTGATTATTTGGGATGTATTACTAACATGTTTTGAAGCTGTCACATTGCTATTTCTTATTAAAAGTAATAAAAAAAATACTTCCATTTTTCCTGTTGTCTGAAAAAATGGGTAAAACATTAGTGTTGTCATTTCTAAAGTTTGTGCTAAACTTCACCATTATATAATCACTTTTGCTTAGGCATTTCCTTGGGAAAGGTTTTAAAATGTGATTCAATTTTCTTCACATTCAAATTTTCTTTTTCTGTTTCAGTTTTGGTAAATAATATTTTTTACAAAGCTATGAATTTCATCTATTTTTCTATTTTATTTGTTTGCGATTCTGATAATATTTTCTCATTCAATTTTAAATATTTCTTTTTTTAAAAATGTATCAGTTATTTAATTAGGTTCTTACTAAGAAATTTAGAACACTAATTTATGAGGATAAATTTCATTTGTCAGAGCAAAAACAGATTGCAGGTAGCCCCAGAGCTGAGGCACAGCTTTGATTTTTGCTAAAATCTGTTGAATCCACTGCTTTCAGATCCACCTTGCGCTGCTCTGAAGTCTGGTATCTCTCTTTCTCAGTGTCAAAGATCTCACCCTCCTGGTGTCTGGGTTTCTGCAGCTTCCTCTTCTTGAAGCAAGCATCAGTAAGGGGCTTGGGGATTTTCACTTCGTTGATATCAATTTTTGAAGAGGTGACAATGACAAATTTCTGGTGTGTTCTTCGTAGAGAAACACAATCAAGGCCAAGAGGCCCAGTCACAAGTAACAAGCCACTGTCCAACTGCTTCAGGAAGACCACACTTTTGCCTCTGTGACACCCAGTAAGGATGATCAAGATGGTGCCAGGGGTGATGCTAGCTTGGAATTTCCTCACATGCTGACTGAAGGGTTTTCTTGCCGTGGCTCAAGAGCTTTCGGGACGCATCTTCTGTAGGATAGTATCTAGGCATTTTTCAAAGCTTAACCACCCGGGTACCTCCATTCTTGTCCCCACCAACTGGTTTTGTGATCGTAGCAAGAACTTTCTCCTTTTTCTTCTCAGCCTTTGATTTAGCAGCTGTGTGCTTTCTCTTGTACAAAGCCTTTCTGGAATACATAGCAGATCGGAAGTATCTACCAATTCCTCTGACCAGGACAGGATCTCAGCTGCAGTGGGGCCGCCCCTTCTTGGACTTTTCTGCCCTCACCTCACCCTTTTTACCAGTACCACCGGTAGAAGCCTTCTTGGCTTTGGGTTTTCTCTCTTTAGTGTCTGGCTTCTCAGTTTTTTCACCCACTATCTTGCAAGATGGGAAAGAGAACTGAGTTTCCTTAAATATTCCTTAGTCTGCTGTGGTAATATCTTTTTATTACTGATCTTTGGTTGTATTTATCTTCATAAGTTCCCTTGTTCATTTTTTCCAGGGGCTTAATCATTAATCACAGCTGGCTGAATCAAATATTAAATAGGATATGGAAAAATAATTACCTTTTTGCCTCTTTGAATTATTTTCCTCTTATTGGCTTGCATTATTCTGCAAAGAAAAAGAAACAAGCTCTCTTATTCTTAGTTTGGGAAATAAAACATTTCATACAAGAGTCTTGATTTTATCCTGCTTGAGTTGCTATCACTCAGACAGAGGCTGCAGGGCAAACTCCACGCCAGAGGCCAGCGAACTCTGTCTACGCAGCTGTGCACTCTGCAGCCTCCAGTGTCCCTTATTCCTCCTCTACTGCTGCCTGTGGCCCTCGAGATCAGGGTAGTGCAGCCCTCGCCACCTGTAGATTCCGTGAGTGTCACATTTTGTGTCCTGTGTTCACCTGCCCTTTCAATCATGTGTGTGATTTCTCTCCTCTTCTTTCACCAATCACCAGTGCATTGTATCAGAATAAAGTCACAGACCTTCCAGGGAGCATGTGCCCTGCCCCTCAGCCATGGTCTGGTGTTGGCATGATGGTGCCCTAACAGGCTAGGAGTCTTTGGGATGCCCTTGGCAGCTGGGCCTGCAGGTGGGCAGCGGGCATCCCTGCCCTCACTCTTTGTTGTACTTACGCGTGAAGTCAGATCCCTGCCCCACTGGGCACTAAAGTTTGTTAACTGCTTTGTTGGGAGCTGCAGGAAGCCAGGAAATTAATCAAGTGTATGTAGGTGGGACAGGGCCTCAGTGCCTAAAGCAAACAAGCTACTCCAGTGCTGAGAAAAAGATCCTGCCTGATTCAGGTCAGCTATTGGTCACTAGGCCTCCTTGTGTCCTGTGATACAAACTTTGCAGAAGTATGAATAAAGGATCCTTTTCACACACCTTGAGTTAGTCTTGCCCATCGGGCAGAGCAACGACCAACTAGCCCAGCTTTTTGTCTTCTTGTCTCTCTCATGCCTGTCAGCGCATCTCCCCAGGTAGAACCGTTCACAGTAAAACCAATGGATATCCCTACATTGCTTAAGGAACATTACGAGGTTAGTTCACCCTTGGTTTCCCTAGCCAATCTCACACAAGACAAAGGAAATACAGAAAGGAGTAACTAACCTTTAGGCTTTGCAGGGACTCCTGCTTGCTGGCTTGTACAATCTCCAGTTTTCTCTCCATCCAGACTGGTTTCTGGAAGTCGCCAATCACTGTCCTAAACCAGTAGTCATCTGGGATTCCAGGAACAGTGGAATTTCAAGGCCCCACCAAGGTGAGGTCACCTCCCACCCAGGAGCAGTGAATGACAAGGCCACCACCTCATGGTGGACCTGAAGAAGTGTGGACAGACAGCTCTCCCAGAGCCTGCAGGACGGGTCTGGACTGGCTGGAGCAGCGCGCAGAGCCTGGCCACAGATAGCTGCAGCCACTCCAGTGCCCCTGCCACGCACATGCCTCACTGTGCTCTTGTTCCCCTTCTCTATAAACCCCATGTGTGCCCCAGGATGAAGGGTCCTGGACCTCTCTGCTCCCTGGACACCCTCGCTGACAAAAACTCCTTCCCTACCCTCCCTGGAGCGGTGACTTACACCCCAAAACTGGGGTAACAGTTTCCCCCTCTGCTTTCCAATAAAAGCCTGTGTAATTCACCACTCCTTCCTGTTGACTCTGTCAGTCTCTCCTGAGACATCTGGGGGCAGTGTTTGCATCCCAGCACGCTATTAGCTATGAATTTGCTTCCTCTGTTAGATGTAGAGACCTTAGGTTGCCTGGTTCTGATGCATTTTGCTCTGCAATAATCCGCACACACAGCTGTTTTGGTGTAGTTGTAAATTTTTTTTAATTTTTTTAAAACTTTATTTATTTATGTTATGGCCTACTCAGCCTGCCTTAGGTGCACAATTTGAAATTCGCAGCTCAATATCAAAGCCGATTTTAACTCCAAAAGAGCATTATTTTAATGGTGTGTCTTTAAAACTTCACCTCTTTAAAACTTCACCTCTAGAAAAATGTCTTTTCTATTCAATATTTCCCTTATAAGAAAGTTGGAAAATTCTAAAGAAATATACACATAGAGCAATTGAAATGGCTCTTTTTTTTTTTTTTTTTTTTTTTGGTAGCCCAGGCTGGTCTCAAACTTGTACCAATCCTCCTGCCTCAGCCTTCCAAGTGCTGGGATTACAGACATGGCCCACCACACCGGGCTCTTAATTATATTTTTTCAGAGAATAAAATTTGTAAAAAACAAAGCATTACAAATGATATATGAAGATATAACAACCAAAAATATATATGAGAAAGTATTATTTGTATTCTAAAGATTATTACATAACTTATAAGAAACCAAATTCTTAGTATAGAATAAAATGTGAGCTCTGTAGAAATTACGGAGATCCAGAAAGCTAATCTGATTGATCCTATTTCCCAGATTTAATTAAGTAGAAGCATTTGAAAACATTTTATGTGCAGTCTCCCTCCTTTCAGCTGTCATCTTGCTGCACTGCAGATTTACCTCTCACTGACATTTTTTCTTGTTTTCACGATTCAATTTCATCATATTTCTTAGAAATACTTGTCTTTACGGCTGAGTCTTTTCTGAGAATTTGGATATCTGCCAGCCCATACCTGCCTCGTGACCCAGGAGAGAGCAAGCATTGTGGAGGCAGGCCTGAGGGCCGGGCCTCATCTAGGCCGAGGTCCCAGGCAGATTCCAGGGGGGGCCCTGAATGTTTTGAGAAGTTCTTTATGTACATGCCCCAGATTAAAAAAGAGATTGTGACTTACTTAGTAAAGACAAAACAAACAAAAATAAATCAGAAGATAATAAAATGATAGTAGAAAAGAACCACCCATCACAAATGTATTTCCAGAAAGAGAACAGAGGAGAAAATTTTGATGTAAACACAGTGTGGAAGAAAACGTGCCCCACACAGACCTGTGCCTGCAGGAAACACTGAAGGGAGTTTTTCTGGCAAGATAAATATTGTTGTAGACAGAAAGTTTGAGAGTTAGAATGGAACAAGAAGCAAAGAAATACATAAATTCCTCGGGCCTCACTGGCCTTGAACCCGGGCCTCTAACCTCCTGTCCGGGGCTCCCACAACTTTCCTGTAACATTGTATCCCCACGTACTGGAAACCAAAGCACTGCAGTTTCCTCTTCCACAGGAGAAAATCTCCAGTGAGCGGTGCTCGGCAGCCTGGGGATTCCTACAGCTGCCTTCCCCTGTGAGAGTGAGGAGTTGACTGATGTGGCCAGCTCGGCCTGGACAGCGCTGTCCGAGTCCTGAACCTGGGAGCAGAGACCAGATTCATTTTTTCTTTTACAAACTCCACCCACTTTACTACCATAAACAAAGAAGCTCTTGAACCTCGTAGCCATTAATAACTCAAGCACTTAGGAACACGCCATAGAGCAGACTGAAAGGCTCTCCCGGAGGCTTGAGAGAACAAGAGCGGGGCAGGAGCACACAGAGACTTGTCTAAGGAGGCCCAGGGAGGCCCCCGCCTCAGCGCGGTCTCACAGCTCCTCTCTTCCAACCTCTTCCACGATTTGCTCCAGGTCCAGCTCAGCGGAGGCTTCACCTTCAAGGAGACGCTGCCCGGCTCCTGCATCAGCAGCGGCTCTTGGGGTCCAGCACTTTCTGTTCCCTCCAAGGGAGAGGCCCTGTGGTGAGCTGGCCGGCCGAGGCCCTTTGGCACCATTCAGTCTTCCTTTTCCTCAGTCAGGACGATGCTGAAGTCTTGCCTTGGGGAACCTGAAATCTTTTCTCAGGTCCCGGCTGGTCCAGACCTGGATCCCCGGGCCCTTCCTCCTGTCCATCATGGGTACAGTGGGCACTGTGGACTCCTGGCTGGTCCAGACCTGGATCCCTGGGCCCTTCCTCCTGTCCATCATGGGCACAGTGGGCACTGTGGACTCCTGGCTGGTCCAGACCTGGATCCCCGGGCCCTTCCTCCTTCCCATCAAGGGTACAGAGGGCACTGTGGACTCCCTGTGCAGACATCGCTCAGTTACCTTCTTTCTCAGGATCTTGCCTTGTCCATCGGACCTGCCTTTCAGCTTGGGAGTTTTGGCCTTTATCCTGGCTGACCTGGGACGGGGCAAGGCTGGGTCTTCTTTTCTCTCTCTCCTCCTCCTCTACCTCATGCTCTTCTTTGTCCATGTTGGACTCAGGGCTGTTAGCCCCAGGCAGCCCCAGCCTTGCTTTGCTTCATTACTGTCACATCCACAGTATTGGTTCCAGAAACCAAACAAGTTAACCCACTCCTGAATGCCAGTTTGCTCCTCTTTATGAGCCGTCATTACGGCCACTTCTAGCTTCTGAATGCAGTCCTTGTTCGTGCACCTCTTCTGTCCTGTTTGCTCCAGGGACAGCTCTTGGTAATTCTTTAGCATGTTCACTGGAATCCAAGCAAGAGAAACTGTTTCTCTAAAACATAGCACATGGTCCATAGATGGAAGAGAATCAAAATGAGATGCAAAAAGAAAATACTCCTCCAAGCCAGATCAGATTCTACCACACTTGGCCTAGGGCCATCGCCTTCTCCCCACTGGCATCATCACCATCAGTAGCAGAAGCAATGACTCCTGGTTCTTTCTCTGACTGGATACACTCTGTTGCCTTTGCACAGGAAGTCTCCAAATGCTCCTCGAGGACTTTGAGCTGCACAGTCTGGACAATCTCCTCAAACTCTGAATCAGTAAGATTTAATTTTTCCTTTTTGTTCTGCTCTGCCGGCTTGCTGCCCTGAGCCGTTCTTCTCTTCTCACGGCCAAGGCTTGGGTCATGCCCTGTAGCTGCCTTCTCCTTCTTCCCTTCCCTGGACTTTGGTTGGCTTGGCTTGGCCTCAGCCTCTGGGGAGCCAACCTTCAGAGCCTCCATGGGTCAGTCAGGGCTACGAGGCATCATGCTGTGCAATTTTTGTACAGGTGGGGCAAAAGTTTTCTTTGGCTCCTTTCCACAATTCTTCAGCAGTGTTGCCATCATTCAGCCCAGGAGCGACATGCACTTTGCCTTCTGGGGTGAAGAGGACCTCAAGACGAGGAGCAGCGCAGGCTGTTGCAGCGATTCTGCAAACGCCAACCTCGATGTACTTTTCCAGCCACTCCAGAGACCAAATTGATTTCCCAGTCATGCAGAGGATTGTGATAATGTGCCAAAGGGTCCAAGGCTTCCCCTAGCCCACCCGTCGTGTTTGACTCATGGACAACTCATGCTGGAAAATATAGGAACTGAATCACTAACCCACTGCCAGCTGGGTGTGCTCTCCTCAGTGTTCTGCCTAATTAGCAGAAATGTGTACCCCAGATCCCCATATCAGGTGTCGGTGAGCTACCACCGGGCTCTTACTCCCTCTGACATCATAGGGATAGAAAGACACTGACTTGTACTCATTTCTTCTGGTTGGAGGTTTTCTTCATCACATGCTTGATCAGATGGGGCTGAATGCAGGTTTTCTTCTATTTAAAAGCAAAATAAATTGTAATACTTCAAGTAAACTTGTAATATTTAAAGAAGAACACTTTCGTCATCCAGCCCATTGTGGGCACTTCATCATCTTATCAAGCACCTGACGGATAGAAGAGAAATAATTAGAGGAAAGAACTTGGTGTTCATGATGTCACCCAAGGCCTTCCTACCTTCTCAAAGCAAAGATGGCACTCACTGCTCCCCACGCCTTGAGCATAAAGGCTCCACCCTGCCCACACACCCAGAATGTGTTTGCGTGGTTGCTCCAGTTTCTCATCAAAGGATGAGGACTTCTTAAAGCAAAAATGATGAACTGACTTAAGTGGCTACTTTCTTCTCTTTAGCTGAGCCAGCAGCAATGCCATTCACCACCAGACTGAAGCACGCCAGGTAAGTGCACGCAGTTTCTACTGCGGCTCCCTTGAAGGGTTCTCCTCCATCAGTGAACACTGAGACAGGCAGATGGCTTGCTGCTGGAAGCAATGCCCTTTCTGTCAGACGAGTGTTTAGGTGTTTTAAAGCTAACGATGCCCTTTGTCTTGTGTGGAAACCTTCATGTGCTTTAGCGTTACCCCAAGAAACACATGGAAGAGGAATGGAGTTAGGAGATGCATTTGTAAAGAATTCGCTCATGTCATAATACACACACACACACACACACACACACACACACACACACACACACATGCATACATATATTCGGAACTCATGAAAAATTCTCACATCTGTCCTGACACGCAGCTTTCCCAGCACCCATCAGTTCACCAAAGCCCCGTGCAGGGCCTCCGGCCCACGCTGCCTGTGGAGCAGGCCTTCTCCATCCGTATTAATCAGCACACCCTTATAGTGCAAAGCGGAGCTGACCATGTACCAAAACTTTTGAATTTTTTTAAAGAACCTTAGCTCACAAGACCTTGCCAGGCTGTATGATTTTCACAATGCTCACTGGCAAACTCTGTGGATTCAAGTCCTGGGTCTACATGTATGTTACGTGTGTACATAGGGAAGATAGACAAATAGATGATAGATAGATAGATAGATAGATAGATAGATAGATAGATAGATAGATAGATAGACAGATAGACAGATAGACAGACAGATAGACAGATAGAGCTTTTCCTTCAATATTAATCAGCATTTTAGCTGTAAGGCCAGTATGCACAAAAGTTTAGGGAATTATTTCAAAGACACACAGCCAGAGCACCGCCATTCTTTCTTATCCATATCCTGAAGCTTATTCAAAAATCAAGAGAAAGTGATACCCATGTTAATTTGGAGAGTGTTTCTCTGAGACATTTTGGTTTCTGACTGCGCTGCTTTCACCAAATTTGGCCTGGCATTGTGTTCTCAAGTCCATAGCGGACACATAAAGCTATATGAATGTGAACCCTATATTTATTATTAGCGTGCTGCTTGGGGTGTTCTCTACTGTATTCTAATTTGCTGCTTTGATGGCGACTCAAGGGAGTGATTTCCTTTCAGGCCTCTGTGTTGCCTTCCTGGGGGAGTGTTTCGCTCTTCTCCCGAGGGCTTGTTCTTGCTCTTCACTTATAACAATTATCTAAGACCTCAGGATAGTCCTCCCCTTGTTATCCTTCACCATGAATTTCCTCCTATAGTTCAGCCTCCTAGCATTTTGTTACTATTACTGTAGGTTACACTACATCTATTTGTTCCAAAAACTTTGACACACATAAAAGTACAGTAGATTCTCGCCCTCTTTATTCTGTTGCAATCAATAAGCCCCGGAGGATTACTGAGCACCCCCTCCGTGGTGAGGCTGCCGTAACCGAAGCCCCACTTGGACCCTTCACAGTTTTGATTCTGCCTCTGCCTGGGAAGCTGGAAAGTGAGTTGCTACGACGACAGAGACAGCAGCAGCAACAGAAACCAGCTGGATCTCCTGCAAAGTGTCACCGTGCTCTGGACCTAACGGAAGCGGAGGGCCACCGGGCAACCCAGAAGCTGAAATCCGAGGACAGGCAGGAGCGTGGGGCAGACGCCTGGGGAAAACCCCGGGCGGGGAGAAAATGAGCAGGGGTTACCATGAATTGCTGAGGTCCGGCTCTGGGCTCCACGACAGCTGCGAAGCCTGGGAACTCCACGGGCACGCCTCAGTCTCCCCGACCCCTGCCCAGTCCCTGCTCTCCTGTAAAGCACACGGTAAGCATCAGAGGAGAAGCGGCAGTCTGCGGAGACTATGACCCCGAAAAAAAGCTCATGCTTGGTGGGAGACTTAGAGGAAAAACTCCCTCCACATCAACAGAAAGAATGGCGCACTGTGACCTGAGATGGGTTTTTACCGCAGCGTTCACCCCGACAGGAAGAAGTGGGAAGTTTTCTCACACCAGACCAGCCCCAAGAGTCCATTGCCCCTGTTTGTCCTTGGGAAGAGAGAAGAAAATGACAGCACAGACTGATGAGTTGTGTGGACAAGCGCGAGCAGCCCGCTTCCACCCGCGGGCTGGCGGGCAAGGAGCAGGGAGCGGGGGCTGCGCCAGCAGGTCTGCTGCCTGGAGCGGGAAGGCGCAGCTCCAGCCTTAGAGAAACACTGAGCAAGCTGAAAGCCATCAGCTCTGCTTAGATCCGTGAGAGAAAACCGCCGGGCAAGCGGCAGCCCCAGCTCCGAGGAATCCAGGCTATGGGAGGAGCCGTGTTGCAGGAACGAAAGACAGGGTGGGCGGAAGTCAGCCCGTGGGCCACGGCGCTGCGACTCAGGAACCCAAGGCCTTGGGAGGAGGCAGCAGGCCCTGCACCAGGGGATGGACGAGCAAGCTGAAGGGGGAGCTGGGACGTAAAAAAGGATGCATGAAAGATGTGTTAGGTGCAAGAACCAAGACCCCGACCGATGTAGTTGCTATGGATGCCAGACACGCACTAATGAATACTAGAACATGAAGTGTCGAGCAGTGCAGAGATGAGGAGGATTCTACACGGTGCACTGTGAAGCGGAGTAAGTATGTGAACACGACAATGCTATACAGGCTGTGAGTCCAATTACAAGAAGCGATGGAGCGCTCAAAGACCACTTGGGGAGGGGCAAAGGCTAAGGTGAAGTTGCTAAAAACGCGGCATGGACCATTAGAAAGCGTGCATAAAATGGTGAATTATAACTTTACTAGACACACGAAAACTGCAAAAGTGCTGCAAAGAAAATGATGTAAATGACCATTTGGGTTGAGATCGATTTTTCCACAGGTTTATTGAGAATATCAAGTTTACTGAGAATGGAAGAAGAGAATTTGAAAATAGGGCAGTAGTTATTACCTGAACTGAGAGATGTAAACAGGAATGGGAGGATTATTTTGAGGAGAATTTTTGATGAACAATATAAAATGTTCCACCATGTTTAGAATACCAGAGGCAAAAGGGTGAAAAGTCACGGAGAGGGACTAGCTGAGGTTTTATTTTAAAATACGAGAGCTATGACAACACAGACCCAAGAGTTTCAGAGATGAGCAAGGGAAGAAAATGCTCCAGCCGCAGCATCCTAAGGTAAGTGCACTACGAATTTCCATTAGTTCGCTGAAAGGAACAATTAGTGTTTATATTGTTTGATCAGCTTTGCATGCCTACATCCGGTAATCTGCACAACTACTTGCAAGTAAGAATATGCAATGTAAAAAACCATTGTTCATGCTTATCATCTTGTTTTGAAATTCTGTATCAATGCTATTGTTTTTTCTCTTTAAAATAATAAAAAAAAAAAACATTCTGAAAAGTTGCAAAGCGAAGAGAACTGTTAGACACTAGAGAAAAAGATGTGTGGTGTGAAGAAAAGCCGTGACCAAGGTCCAGGAATGGAGTGCACTCTAGGCAGAAACTTCAAAAAATAAATGCTGCCGTAGCATTTCTACAGTGCTGAAAATAAAATCTTAAAATTTAGAGTTCCGTACTCAGTAAAATTCCTCTCAAGATGAAGGCAGAATAATACATAGAATATTTCTCTGACTGTAATGCAGCTAAGCTAATTCTTAAGAACAGAAAAGTTGCGTAGAAGCCCTTGAAGACTGGGAAATTAAACAGCACGCTTCTAAGTAACCTTGGTGTCCACATGGTAAAAGTGCGCAAGCATTTATAGCACTTCCATTCCTAGTCACTCGACACTAGGAAAAAATCAGCAGAAGGAAGGAGGTGGGATGAGGGAGTCCCTGGGGGATGTGAGAAGTGGAGCATGAAACAGAAGTCAGATCCGGAAGACCACAGAGCACTGCCAGCTCCAGCACCAAGAGCACCAGGCTGTGCCATGTACCGTGGTGAGCATGCAGCAGGAACCTCGAGTTACTCAGACTCTCCTTGGCACTGTGGGTTTGGCATCTTCCACCTCACGTAGGCTGCAGGCATTATGCCAGCTACCCACAATTCCACAGGAGGAGAAAGACTCCTCCCTCCAATAGTAAGGAAGTTGCTTGCCACTGCTTGAAGTAAGTCCTTGCTTCAGGTTTAAGAAGCTGCTCTCTCCCTGTGGAAGCCCCCTGGCTTCTTATGGACTGAGCTCCCACCGCTAGCCCATTCCCACCCTGAGAAGAGTGCCTCTGCTGCGTCACTTTCTCTGTGACGCACGTTGAGTTCCTTGCTCAAGATTCCAAGAACCAGGGACGTTGTCCAGATCAGGAGAGGCCAGCAATATACAAATGGATGGACGCAGACGGGCACATTCATGCAATGAGGAGCTGTAACTCATAATAAACCATATCTAACCGACTACACACAGGAAAACGAGTGCCAGCTCCGTACGACAGAGGCGGAGATGCTAAAGGCAGAAAGCTATAAGCTAAACCACTCTGCTCAGTGTTCAACTCAGAAGAGACACTCCAAAAGGGCCAGAAGGCAAGTAGCTAGTCCCCAGTCACTGGGTGGTGTGGGCACTGAGGGAGAACAGGCCTGCTTTAAGGGGCCACAATCTCCTCTTACTCAAGATATCTTCTTCCTTGGTTTGCACTACCCATGGTCAATCATGGACCCCCCAATGCATATTAATATTTATCTTGTCTCCTCAAGAGAGACACTGTATTTGCATAGCATTCTCCAGCATGCTGTTGTAACAGTTCTATTTTATTATTGCTAAGAGGGCACTAATACATCAGTTTAGGGCCGGCGAGATAGCTCAGCAGACTTAAGTGTCTGCTCAGGCAGGCAGAGGGACTGAGCTTCGATCCCTGGCACTGCATGCTGCCAGGCCCCACCCCCAGGGTGCACTGAGCTCACCACAGAGACCAGGTGTGGCAGCGCACATCTGTAATCCCAGCACCGGGGAGGCTGAAAAGAGGGAGATCACTGTGATTTTGAGAAGCAGAGTGAGACCCTGTGCTAAATACATCAATGAGACTTTATAAATAGACAGGAAGCATGTAGGGTACACAAGGCTCAGTGTCACCTGTGGTTTTAAGAATCTGCTCAACGCATGCCTGCAGAATAAGAGGGGAAACACGCTGTGAGGTACACAGGCTGGCGCCCCAGTGCTGGGCAGCTCTGTGCCTTGGCCACACTCAGAGCAGCATGCCCTGCAAAGGCGGAGCTCATGTACAAAGAGAAATCCTGCAGCAAGTAAATGCATGAAAATCACACCTCACTAAAACTAACTGTAAAAGCACAATAAAGTGGAGCCTGATTCTATTTTTATACTATAGAACAAGCTATGCCTTTTGTTCCCCAGAAACAAAGCAGCCCTTTGTAAGAAATCTCTTTCAAAGATGGCTGCGCTCTCCCGGTCACTGACCGTACAAATAGAGACCGAGATTAGGCTCCTCACCGGCTGGGGCTCCCCGTCCCACCCACGCTCTCGGTTTTGCCATATGTACAGTGCTGTTTACGGACAAAATCAGCGCTGCGCTAGGGAAAGGCTGAGAGCTCCCTTGCAGCAGCGGGAGAGCCAGCCAAGCGAGACAACTTCGAGCTCGGTCCCCTTCTTCACGGGTTGCTCTTCCTCTTTCTCGCTGGAGCTGCTGTGAAATATTATGCAGCGCGCAGTGATCCCAAAGCCCAGGACGTAGGCGTTGCTAGTGGAACGCTACTCAAAACTGTTCCTCCGACCAGCCCCTGCACAGCACGCGAGACCTCGGCCTGGACTCGCCCCTGCTGCTGCCCGCGCTCACGTGGGTGGAAGCCTGCACTGCGCAGCCTGTGTTTGCTGAGCCTGCACATCGATGCTGTGCCTCAAGCCCAGACGACCTTCTGAGGTGTTTCTCCCTCCTGCATTTCTCTCCTCTACCCTGTCTAATGAAGACGACATTATGCAGAATTCACCTCTCAGGGACAAAGAACAGCAGTATGAACGTTCTATTTTCTCAGATGAATCGCTGGCGTGTGCCGGCGACTCACGTGCAGCATGAGTCTCAGGCCACTGGTGTCTCTTTTTGTTTCATTAACGCATGGTAGCTGCTTGTCCCCGTCATTCTTCTCGTCCTGCAACACTGGCATCGCACCCAGATCCAAGCACCGGGACACTGGCACCCTAAGTAACTCTGTCGTATAGCACCCACCCGCCCACAATTCCCGGGGCCTGTGCGCAGTATTAGGGAACGTTGTGTTTTGCTTAAGCTAGTGATCGTCTAACAGTTCTTAGTTCATGGCTGTATAGATGTCTGTTCACTACATATTTTTTTTTTTGTTACTGAGAGTTGAACTCAGGACCTTGTGCTTAGCAGACAGGTGCTCGTACCCCTGAGCTGTAGCCTTCATTTTCTACATATTTGTAAATGAAGTGTCCGCTAAAGAAAAATTGTTATGAATAGTAATCATGCCTGCTTTCAATAGTCTCACTTAAAATTTGAAAACCACATCAAGTGTTTTCTACTGTTATTTCTGCTTGTGCAGCCTATACTAGTGTATATTTTAGAATAAATATTACATTTTGAGAACTATTTCTAGATTTTATATTCTTAAACTCTCAATTGTTTTGTGTATCAAAATATTATGTATTCAGTGTAAAGATAAATCTCAATATGACAATTAAAAAGCGAAGCTCTCTCTGCCATCTCACGAGCAGCAGCCACGGCATTCTGCTGTCTTCCTCTCTGGGCATGGGCACCATTGTGCGGTGCTTGGGTAACTGGGATTTTTCATTTTAATTCATTTTTAGGGATTTATAAATCATTGTGTTGTCATAGCATCACATGAAGGAGAATCATAGCAAATGAGATTTCTCCACTTTTGGAGCATGCATTTGAGCAAAAATCATACTCACGGTGCAGTTAGGTAGACAGAACAGTCTTGCTGTGAACACTACTATGACAAAAATGTGTCTGCATGCAAAGTCATCTCAGTGTTTTACGTCATCATTGCCAATGCCAACGCTGAGGTCGCGATGGCCTGGCCTCCGTGGTGCCCTCATGGGCTCAGCCCTGGCCCTCAGGCCCCAGTGCCCTTGGGATCTGCTGGTCAGTGAGGAACTGCAGCAGCAGGGTCTGTGTGGTTTCCCAGGACCCTGGCGAGGCCCATGAGGCCAGGCGTGGGAGACGGGAGGGCAGGGGCTACTGTCTCTCTGCCTTCTCTCCTCACCGCCAGACTCTACCCTTCCACATGCAGCTGGTACAACGTAAGAGCCCTGCAAGCCTCCAGAGGCAGCCAACCTGAGCTCAGTGCACCTTTCTACTTTATAAAATGTCAGCATCAGGTATTGTGTTACAGCAACAGAAAACAGATAGATACATGATCAAGTCACCATAAAACTAATTTAAGATTAGTGGCATATATCATCAAAATTTTTAAACCATCTACTTCTGTTTTTAGTACTAGGGCATAAATACATCTATCTTTTTACCAGGGCATAATTTATGATCTTAAATGAAATTTGAAATTAAATATTTTATATATTTATTAAAATTACAGATCCTCTTAATTACTGTTTCACCACTTGATTGGACATCAAACTATGTTTGTATTTTCTCACTCGTGACTGAATTTTTATCATTCAGCTAAGATTAAACTTAGCTGCAGTGTATTTAGGTTGCAATGTATTTCTGGTCAGTCCAAAAGATTTTCACATATGAGGGATACTAACAAACCACTTCAGTTATAGTGACACATTGCCTTACTGAGGCAAATGCTGTGTGGGATACAAAAATTATTTTTATTATATTGTTCATTTTTCTCATTAAAGCTCCAAGTTATAGTTACTGTAAAATATGTAGCGAGACAAAAGCCCATAATCCAGCCACACCAAAATGGGTGCCTCTAGTATTTTATATGTAAGGATGACTCGAATCTCCATGTCCCCTACCACCTCCTGTATTTGGAAGGTGGCTGCATCAGCAACCACCAAGGCGTTCAGCGACTGAGCACTCGCCGGCCTGCGCTGGCTCCTACACAGGCCAGCTGCCCTCACCTCCTCCTCTCACTGCCTGTGGCCCTGTTCAGGGTCCCTTTCTCTTCCACCAGCCTCCAGCAGTGCCGTTCCCAGCTTGGAGAGAGACAAATGCAGTCGGAACCCACCGAAACCATGAACCCAGCTGAATCTCTCCTCCCTCCAACTCCAGCTGCCAGATGTTCTTCCCGGCAATGGGCCAGAACCGAATGAGAGCCCCTAGTCATCCGCACCTCCAGGTTAACCCTGAAACGGCACAGTCACTTTGTGTGCTTCTCATGAAGATGCTTCTAGTCCCTTACCTTCCTTACGAAAACCTTAATAGCTCTTAGCTATTAGAAATATAGATGTGCACCACTCTCACACCTACTGCACATTTTGAAGTGTGCAAAGTCTCCATTAATATCCCACAAATATTCCGGCAACTACATCTTTAGGGTTCTGTCTGTGCTTTGTCTCTTGCAATCACTTTCAATACCAGTATTTAAGCTCAAATTAAATAATTTAGTTCATTTACTTCATGGACATAATCACCTTTGCTTTGTGGAAATTGCAAATGATATGGCCATAAACACTTCTGATATATTCTCCCTAAAAACGTCTATAACCTGTACATACAAAATAGGCCAAAAACCATTTCGATTGTATATGTTCCTATATCTCACTTTGATTGCATTCTTTAGGATTTATATACTATACACAGTGATGAAATAAAGTCTTTAATGTCATCAAGATGACCCCATGCATGTATAATAATTTTTCTTTAATTGTACATTGGCAGTTATTCATAGAGCTGCATAATATTTTCTGTGTTTATCTGTTAATGGTACCCAGGCTGTAGTCAGGGCTTAGCTAATGTAAACCCTACTGTAGTGTTTCAGAATTCATTAGCAGCTCTGTACAGGCCCGCAGTTTCCCTGTAAATTCCCCCATCATGGTTTTTGGCCTTGTTTTACTTTTGTACATTCATTTATTTAGAATTAGCAGCTGTGGGAGTTGGGCCCAGGGCCTTTGAAATGAACTGTATCTTGGCATTTTGTTTATTTGTTTATTTATTGAGGTAATCTCTAGCTATGTCTCTCCTAAGCTGTTCAGGCAGGGTATTAACTCAGCGACTTTTCCAGGGTGCTGGGATTATAGGTAGCAGCCACCATAGCCAGTTTATCTTTATTTCTGGTTTTAATTATTTAATACCTACAGGACCAGCCAGGTTTTGTTGTTCATTTCATTATTGATGACTTAGTTCTTAAGGGATTTGTCCATTTTATCATTATTGACAACTTAGTTCTTAAGGGATTTGTTCATTTTATCTATGTAATGATTTTATGCACATAAAGCAATATATGGTATTTTAAGTTTTAACAACTTTTATTTTGGTGGCAGCCTGTATTTGCATGCGCTGCGCTGCACACTGCGGCTTCTATTTTTGTCCCACTTTATTATTTTCTGTTCACTCTTGGTAATTATTTGCCAACTTATATATCTTTTCCAAGAAATAATTTTTAGCTTGGTAAATCCCTGTATACTATTGATGTGTGAGGCTTTCTAACCTATTGAGTTCTGTTTTCCCCGCTTTTCCCTTGTAAGTTTTTCTTCTTGACTTGATATTCTTTTCTTAGATATTTTGCAATGAACTTTAAATGTTTTGCTTTCAACCTGCTTCTCTAATAATTTCATTTAACTTTGAATGTCCTCTTAAATTCTGGCTTAGCTATTTCAGTTTTATTTGTTTGTAGCATAAATAATAAGACTGGCTCAAATGCTTTAAGCATGAGTTCTAATTTCATGCTTAGCTAATTATTATAATTTCCAAGCAGGTGTGCAATCCAAGGCAGCATGAATTATTAAACTGTCCATCTTGGGTTTGATGGTTTGTGTTTACTTTTGTTATAAACAACATTCTCCGAACAACATAATCCTGGAACGGGACCACGACGCCTGCTGCTGCTGCCGCTGCTGCCGCTGTTTCTGTGAAGACAGCCAACGTCCCTGGATACACCTGTCGCACAGCTGAGTGAAAGGCCACACGTGTCTCTTGAAACCCCATAGCTGCGCTGTACGTATCTCCTCAGTTACCTCCACTTCGCTGTCTTTATCCCCACAAGTGCTACCTGAGTCTTAAAATAGATCTAAGAGCGGCTTCCATCCCTCCTGTTTCTGGGTCCCCCTTCATGGATTTACTGGAGGACTTTTGTACACTGAGTGGTCCAGTGAAGTCTCTGTGGTTAGCACATGACCCTTGCATGCATGCTGATTTTTGCTTTCCTTCTGCCATGGCTAGCACTGGTATAGCTATTAAAATGTCCCCTATGCCACGAATACCATACCTTTGTATCAAAGTGCGTCTCCTGCAAGTCACATTTGTCGTAGTTCACTTTTGCAAAATTTGCTCAGCGATTTAGCTGGCACTTTCAATGAATTCAATACAAATTGCCCACACTTTGGTGGGTTTATTTCTTCCACTGTATATTTGCTTTCCATTCAGCAGTCCTCTGTCTCTCTCCCTCTCTCTCCCTCTCTCTCTGTCCCTCCCTCACTCTCTTCTCTCTGGTGTCTCTTTCTCTCTACCTCTCTCCCCCCTCTCTCCGCCCTCCCCACCTCTCTCTTCCCTCTCCATCTCTCTCTCCCCCTCTTCTTCTGCTCTTCTCTGTCTCTCTGTCTCTGTCTCTGTCTCTGTCTGTCTGTCTCTCTCTCACTCTCTCTCCCCCCCTCTTTGATTCAAACACGCTGAATCACTGAACTTCCCATGCTGACCACTGCTACTTAGTCATTCTTGTGGTTTCCATTCCATTTTAGAGGCGCAACAGTATGTATTAAAAATCTCATAGCCTCACAAATCACTACCATTTCTTTGTCACTCAGAGTGGCATCCTTAGCAGTCTGGTGCTGCTCCCCCTGCCACGTGGTCCTCGCTGTCCTCCTCCTCACTCCGCAGGCTCCCGGTTCCCTGAGCGCCCCGGCCCTCCTCGCGTCTGCATGGCCGTCTGCTCTAGGCCTCCCCACTGCTCTCAGCTGCTTCCTGCCCCCTCCGCTCTCCCATTGCTTCTTTCTGAATAATTCCATTTAATATTTCTTGTGGCTCAGTATGCTTGCAATAGAGTTTCTCTGTGCTATTTTGCTGAAAATTTGATTATTTGACTTTTGAAATATTTATCCAGATACAGAACTCCAGGTTGGCCATTCCTTCCTTTCATAGCTTTGAAGATGCCGTTCTGTTGCCCCAAGCTTTAGTTGTTCCCCTGGCTGGTGGTGAGACAGCTGGCGTGTGATGTGCCCCGCTGTCACGTGCAGCGCTGTCTTCTTCAGCAGCTTTTGCGTTTTCTCTCCTAATTCTGCCCTTCAGCATCTCTCTGTGACCCATCCCTTCCGGGGCACTTTCCTATGCAAATCACCACACTTAGTGTACGCGTGCGCTTGATGTGAAGACTAGATGTCGTGGCGCATATTTGTAAATTCTCAGTGATGGCCACTTTAAATATCAGTCCTGCTTTATTCTTGCTCTTTAACCTAGATTTTGTACTAACTGATGCTGGAGCTTCTCAAGCCTTCCACGCTGCTCCAATTACCTTTCCTGCAGTTCTGCTCTGAGCACTTGGCCCAGCCCAGATGCGTCCTATTGAATCTTTCTGCAGCATAAACGCTGCCTTCCGCTGTACTTAGTGTTCTGAGAAAATGATCCAGTGATTCTTTATTTCCAGATATACTGTGATTCTTGTAATTCCCATTTGCTCCTTTAAATTACATAGAATTTTTTAAAACTATCTATGGAATTTCCAATCCACTTTTATAGCCCTTGCCTATGCAACTACAGTTTTGATTTGAAAGCTCTTTAGAGATGTTACCAGTTCCTGGTACTCCTGCGAGAACATTTTTCCCCTCTTTGGAACTGTTCTTCAGTGTGTGGAGCTCATTTATTGCATTATGCACCAGAAAACCCATGCAAAGATAAATGGATCGCCCCAGTGAACCTGTTTTGTACGACAAAAATTCATGCCACCCTCCACAGCCACAAGGAATCATTCAGCTCCACACAGAGAGGCTGGCTGATCCGAGGCGCACTTGCCTGGCCAGCTTGTGTTCTGTGGGTTTTCAGCAAACAGCTGTGAAGTCCCCTCCTCCGCGCCACCAAGCATGGCTCCATCCCACTGCTAGTCTCATACAACCCATGAAGTCCTCCACTTCTCTAGTAGTTTCCAGTGTGGGGTTCATCATCTCAACTGGCTTGTGGTCATGGTTCTCATTCAGTACGAGGAGAGTGGCGGGGTCCTTTCCCTGCATCTTTTGCATGATAGGGTTCACTGTTCCAAGGCCCCATGGCATGGTAAGTGTTTCCCACCACTGTGGCTGTGCTCGGCTCTTGCAGTGTTGGTTCGCCAGCACAGAGGTAGCTGGGGCTCTGTCACCATCCAGGAAGCAGTGCCGGAGCTCCCCGGCTCTCTTTGACTCCTGGCTCCTGGTTCTCTCCTCTGACTTCACACAAATATTCCTCTGTTTAATCTTGCGGATTACCTCTGTGAAACATGAAGCCTGCCTTCTAAAGGATGCTGTGGCCAGACTGAGGGTGGAGCCAAGGATTCAAATTTACTCTTCTTCATGTTCATTAAGTGCATTTCCATATAGGATGGGGATGTCTTCAGCTGAAACATAGCTGAGTTACCTCTGTAACACCATTGATCAAATAAACAGTGGTTTCCCCACTGAGCAAGAGTATATTCCCTCTTTACACTAAAATCAAAGGTGAAGTTAGGATAGTTTCTAGCAACATCCCTACTTCAGAGCTACAATTTAAACTGTGACTCATCAAAAATATTTTTCATAATTTTATTACTTTTAATAAGAAATAACAATGAGACAGTTTCAAAGCACACTAGTAGGACAGCCACAATAACTAATAAAATGCATATTGTTGTCTTCATAGTAGTTGGGCAGAGTACAAGATGCAGACATGATAAGTTTTCTAAACACTATTGGTACAAATATTTCTTCTCATTGAGCTAAGAGAAAGTAGTGAGAAAATCTCCACCATTACTATGAGTTTTTATAGTTTTCTTAGGTAGTCTTATGTGGGCGTTAATTAGATAAGTAAGTTGAACAAGTTAACAGCTTTTAAAATAGCAGATGAAAAGAACTCTAGTTTCAGTGAAGTGACAAAATGAAAATGACTTTGTACTGAGCTGATTTTCCAGATTTTCACTACCTGGAATGTTTTTATAAAAGGAACTGTACGTAGATCTGTACAAATATGATTTCTGAATCTTCCTTTTATGTATGTTTTTTGTGTTCAGTATACTAAAATCTAACATTGATGATTAACATGTTTATCATATGTAAAAACAGAATTTTAAAATGGATGGGACTGAAGCTAATGGAACCGGCCCTGTTAGTGACTACTATGGAATGCCACTGCATCTCAGGAGGAGGCCTTGTGTCCCGGGCTCTTGCTCTTGTTTCCTTTTCGACACACTTTGGCATCATGCCTGCCCCTTTTTATCCTTCAGAATTCAAACCTATGTCTTTGTGTCTAAAAGTGGACTTTTAGATAACATAAATGTAGTAAGTTTTTCCCAATCATGTAGTCATTTAATTTAAATGGTTAGAAGATTTCTTTCAATATAATTACCAATATGACTGAGTTTATAATTCACCATTTCACCTCATTCCTCAATTTCCATTGACATTTTTTACGTGGAGTCTACTTAACCTAAACTTTGGTTTATGAAATAATTTTCATTCCTTTATTGGTATTTACGTGAGCATGTGTGTGTATGTGTGTGTGTTTGTATGTGTGTTTGTGTGTGTGTGTGTGTGTGAGAGAGAGAGAGAGAGAGAGAGAGAGAGAGAAATGAGAAAGAGCATGAGGCTGCTAGAATGCTGTAATATGTCCTTAGCTAACTTTAATGAAATGTGACATGTGCCACCTTTATGCCATGATTTCCTTCTACTCCTTCGCTTGTGCCCTGGGCCCTGGTTTAATCTGCATCCGCCACACGTACCTGCGCCACATGCATCCCAGTGTTTTAGCTCACCTCTCACATAGCGAATGCAGCGCAGCACTGGTGTGGAGCGGTGTCCCCAGCCTGGCCACATGACGTCTTTCCCCTCTGTGTCGTCCCGACTTTCCTCTACTCCTCGGCGCTGTGGGAGGCAGCTGACCCAGGCCTGCCGATGCTCCCCGTTAGCCTGCACTGTGTTCCATGTGGTGGAGATTGCGCACCTCGTGCAGCCATCAATCTCATCAATTTCTAACGTTTTGTCAAATGCTCATCACGCATCTCCCTTACCCCCTTTCGGATTCCAATCACCCAGGCCTCAGGGTTCTGTCTTCCCAGCGGACGCAGATGCGGCGGCCCCTTCTCCCCTCCTGCATCTCTGCGTGGCACCGTGCTCTGCTGCTTTTGCCGCTCGGGTGGCTCCTCTTCCTCCACAGCCTCCAGAGGCCACTCCGCTCTCAGCCGGTGCATGTATTATCGCCAGTTATTATCTTTATCTCTGGAATTTGCAGTGGATTTCATAACATCTTACATTTTTCTTCTCGTTATTGAGTGTAGACCTCAAATAAAACTGAGACATTCCCAGAGGAACGGGAGCAGGTGACGCAGTGCATGGGCTCTGAACTGGCGGAGGAGGACAGCAGCCAGCCAGGACACCGGGCTGTCTGTGACAAGCACATTCCCAGCCAGGAGGCTGAGGAAAGGGTGGCCCTGGGAGGGACTCTGGTCTTGGGGTCAGCTGGTGTCCTCGGTCCCCGCGGCACACTGAGCATCTCAGTTCGCTTCGTGCGTCCACGCACTCCTGCAGCTTTGCTTGAAAATAAAAATGTGCTTCTTTTTGTTATGAGTTTGACCCTATCTTCAGGTTCAGCATCCGTTCTGTAGCATACGATTATTACAGGTAGACTTTAATTATTATTCTTGCTAGTTTTCAAGCTTCCAAGTGTGTTTTGTTTCTTTTTTAAAATTTTTCTTGGACTCTTTGGTTAAGTTAAATATTTTTAGTACTCTGAAAGTGATTGGAATATTTTTAAAATTTTTAATTAAGAAATTCTAATATTTAAGTTGCTATGGCTCTGCACGGCCTGAAATCCTTAAGCTTTGAATGCGACGCGGAAACCTCCCCTGACGCGCAGCCGCCTCCCCTGACGCGCGGCCGCTTTCCTCCGCCCGCTTCTCCTCCGCCCACTTCTCCGCCCGCTTCTCCTCCACCAGGCCTGCGGGCGGCTCTCACCCTGAGCGTTATTCTTCCTCCACTGTGAATTCCTTGAAGTGTACATACCTGTCATCAAACAGAATTCTCCTGCCGAGTAAGGCACCTGGAGCGCAGATTTCTTTTTCTTTTTGTGTAGCATGTTTGCACTGCTCACCATTTTCTATTGCCCTGCATAGACAGGTTTTTTTTTCTCGCTACCATTTTTTTATCAACTGGAAAATTTCCTTTGCAGTTTCTTGTAATGAACTCACTCCGGTTAAACGTCTTAAGTTTAATGTTTCTGGAGTTGCCTTTTTTTATTTTAATCTTCCTGAAGGACATGTCCTCTAAAGGTGAAAGCTTAGTTTATGGCCTGTGACATCACTGTAAAGATGTAGCTACTGCTTTCTGACTCATTGTTTTCGATGTGAAAAATTGCGTCTTACTGAATTGCTCTTTCATGTTGTGTGGCTGCCGCGTGCTTCAGTCTGGTCAACTATTGTTTTCATGTTCCTCATTCATCTTGGGAGTCATTGGACTTCCTGGGCCTTCCTAATGTTTTTCTCTAATTTGGAAAAAAATCACTATTATTCACTTTTACGTTTTTCTATCTTAATCCCTCAGCTCCGTTTGGATCTCACATAGCACAGAAGGGGGCTTGAGGGTTAGCTCAGTTGTTTGAAGCACCTGCATCGGTAAGTTCAGTCAGGCTCGGGGGACCCCGGTTTGATCCCCAGCTCCACGTACCTCACCAGACCCACCCTTAAGGCAGCCTGAGCCATCCCCCCAAAATAAATAAATAAAAGAATCCTCAAAGAGCACAGAAGCTTGAGAGTGATATTGTCCTACAATCGCCAATATTTCAATTTTTTTTCCTCCTCATTTTCATAATCAAGGCTTTTTCACGCATATCTTCCAATCTGCTTCTACACATACCAGGTGAATTTCTCCGTATTCCATTTTCAGCTCTAAAATTTCAGTGTGGTTTCCATTGCTTGCATTTCTTGATGACACCCTGCTTTTTTTTTTTTTTTTTTTTTTTTTTTTTTTTTTTTTTTTTTTTTTTTTTTTTTTTTTTTTTTTTTTTTTTTTTTTTTTTTTTTTTTTTTTTTTTTTTTTACCTGCTGTCTATCTTCCGCTTTGTCTCTCTAGGCACGGACTTCTTTTGTGTAACTCTTCACCAGCGTCAGTACCCGGTCATTTCAGCCTTATGCGGCGGCTGGACTCGCTGCGCCATGGCTTGACCTCGCAGGTCTGGCCTGCCTCTTAGCCTTGGATCGCAGCCATACTGCGCCCTTCCCACCTCCTCCCTTGCCTGTTCCTGGAGCACAGACGCCAGCTCCTGACTCTGAGGTCTCCTTTGCAGACCTGGCCGCTGCGTCTCAGAGGATGACTCCGGATGGCTTGGCCCTGCTGGGCGGGGGAGCTGCTCCAATCCCTGGGTCTCCCGCTGAACGCCTTCAGCGCCGCTTCTCCCCTCTCTGATGTGCTCTGGACGGTGTCCCCCACAACTCACCACACCCTTGCTCTTGAATGGCTGAGCTCCAGGCTAGGGGCTGACCCCGGGTTTGTGAGGTCTGCTTCTCCCTCCGGCCTGTGCCTCCGCACCGTGGCCCGGCTCGGCACTCCTTTTGACACTTCTTCTTCTTCTTGGGCTGCGGTCTAGAATCTGGCTCCTGACAGGGCATCTTGATTTCCTGCTATTCTATTGCATTTCCCAGATGTGTGTTGTACAAGATTCGAGGAGAAAAAAAATGTGTCTTCCAGTCTTTCCAGAGGCAGAGGCACCAGAGCCCCAGAAGCACTCAGATAGCCGATCCCCTTCCACGGCCAGACGTGCATACGTTGCTCATCGTTTTAAGATCAATTTTATTTATATTGCATTGTAACTGGGAAGGGATGATCCCTTCTCTTCTGTGCTTTGAAAGACTTGATAAACATTATTAATTATTTATGTAAAGCTTTAAAGAGAAATCACTGTTGAGCTAAGATATTCTGTATTCTTTTTAGGGAATTTTAAATTATAAATCGACTGTAATAATTTTAAGGCGATTAAATAATCAAGAAAAAGTACAGAAGTCTTTGAAATAAGTTTCTCCAAAAGAAATGAAAAGTGTACCTGACTTCAGATTTTCCAAATTCCTGACATCCGTGTCTTCAAAGCACTTTGTGTTGTAAGGCAAATGTTCTGTGCTCAGAGAATCAAGCATTTGCGTCTGGGAACAAAGGCGCTCCGCCACTCAGGGGCTGAGGAGCCGTGGCGCCCACGGATTCTCTCTAAAAAACTTGAAATATTTCAGCAGCTCACGAAATGAATGAGCCTTCCAACAGTGTGTTTTTTTATCAAAAGATTAAACACAAGAACAGAGGGGAAACAAAATTGGACATGAAAGATCACAGTGTCTAGAAGTCTAAAAACAAATCATAAAAAAAATAATAGTGCAATTAGGATTCTATAATCACAGTACACAGATGAAATTCGGTCTCAGTTTGGGTTCCCATGTTGGTGGTACACAATCAAAATACTGTATTATTAAAACATTGAAATAAAAATGTGAGCATGTTTTCCTACTGCAAATAACATGAACGCAAACCAGCTTAAGGGACAAGGTATTCTCACACTGGGGTATTGATGGAAACTGGCTCTACAAGGAGCGAATTCAGGGGCTCAGCAGCTGAGGTCAGGGTGCACCTTTCCTTTTTTCTGTTTTCTAATGTCTCAGGACCTCGGATTGGATATGTAGCTCATTTTTCATGACAAGAATCAAATGGGCCAGGGGCCTGGACCCCTGCTAAGCAGAAGGATTCCAGAAGTCCTTCTGGAGCCCCCACAGGGGGCGCTGGATCATCCCGCATGGCTGCACGGTTACAGCAGTCGGAGCGTCCAGAAGGGCTGAGGGTTAGCTTGGGAGTCCAGCATGTCCCTGGAGATGTGGACAATACCTTGCAAGAACACTGATAAGGAAGGGGGTTTCTGTATTCAGAAGGGAGAGGAGGGTGATTCGGAGCAAATAGAGTAACAAAGCTGGAAAAAGGACAAAGGAAATTAGTGAAAATCATAACTACATTTTAGTCCATCTTAATTTGTATATGCTTATATTTTAAACACAGAAGAAATTGTTTATCAGTATTTAACTATAAGAAATGCCTTCTGTTTAGAATACAGAGTAAACAGGAAAAAAAAATAGAGTAAATTTTAATCCCCTAAACTAATCTTTAAAGCTATGACAAGGGATAGGTACATTTGCTATTTAAATGACCTCACTGCAGAAAAATTATTTTAAATCCATTATTGTTCTACTATGTTTAATAGATGCTTACTGTTTTGTTTTTGCATGAAATTTATATAACTATTTGCACCATGCCTGAGATGTCAATATCCCTGCTTAAGTATATGTGCTGGGTGAGTGCATGCACACGTGTATTGCATGTATGTGTGAAAGAGGAGAGGCAGACACTGTAGTGCTGAAACATAAAGTGAAGCTCTGCCGTAGCAGAGTGGTCCCCAAAATGTCTGAAATGCCTGCACGCTGGGCTTCAATTATAATAAAACACTTATGAAATCAGGATGGTTTGACTAGCAGGAAAACAAGAGACCGTGCGAGGGCCAGCACCGAGAAGGCGTGGGGGCGGCCCCATTCTGCGGCGTGCAGTGGGCTTGGAAGTCTTCACCAACCTGGGAGGAGTTAAGGAAAGGCCGCCGCTGGGCGGGGAAGCGGAGGCGCAGCGCGCCAGCTCCTAGCGGAAGGAGCTGGAAACGCACACTGAAGGCACCATGCTGCTCAGCTCGTGACCGGCCTGGCACACCTGGGCCTCCGTCTGCTTCCTGTTAGTGAAGAATGAACAGAAGAGCGACACCCACCAACACCCCAGCGCCCCACCCCCGCCCCACCCCCATCCCCCGTTCTGTCTCGTAGGCAGCGAGCGGAGACACACAGAGGAGAAGCGCTCTTCAGTTGCCGCCCGGGCCCTCAGCCCTGCTTCTGCAAGGAAACGCCTCCGGGTCCTTCGGTTCTCTGCACGCAATGGCCCGGTTCTGCCGCACCCCACAGCTGCGCATAGCTGTGAGCACAGCCTGCCTCCTAAGTCTCAAATCCAAGTGGCAAGATGCTCTGCGCCCCAGAGCCCGGGATGGGGATCCCCTTGCGCCATGCACCCTCCTTTCTTGCAAGTATGGTGCAGCCTTTGTACTTCTTGAGGGTGAATTATAGGTGACTGGGACAGACTCTCGGCGCCCCCTGCAGCTACCGCTCCCTGCTAAGCGACCCTGTGTAACAGCATTAACTTAAATGTACTATAAATCTAGGCTGCTTCTCCTGGGCTGGGCTTATGGCAGGCTTACTGTAAACAGCTGCCAGCCAGCCCTTGAGCGCTGCGCTGGTGTACCCCTCTGCTGTTCAGGCTCTCGGGCTCCTCTCCGCACCACACCCTCGCTCTTCCCTGCAGGCGCCACCTCCTTCTCTGGCCTTTGTTCACCATCGCATGCACATGAGATGCCAGAAAGCCTTTCCGATGCTGATCCGCGGGCTTCTCTACTTGAGTACAGTCTCCACGTTCCCTATGAAGCTGCGAGAACCGAGACAAGCTGCGGCGCCGTCCTGCCGAGCCCCCCACGTGGGGCTCTCTTGTGTGTTTTTAGAGTGGATTATAGCACACCCTTTTCCTTCTTTGTGTTGACATTTTGGTAAACATTTTAGTTCGTGTTTCTTATTCCAAATGCGAGACAACAGGCATTGAAGGAATTGCGGGAGAGACCGCTGCTTGTGCGCCTCCGGCAGTAAACTCTGAGTCTGATCATTTTTGTCCAAAGGAGAGAAGTCAAGAACCAGAGTCTTCCATCGCTCCAGAACAAAGCCTGTGTGGAAACTCAGGGCGGCAGCAGCCCTGTGCCCCCAGCTGAGGGCAGACGGCCAGGAGTAGGGTCTGTGCACCAGGGAAGACTGAGAAAAAGAGCAAAATGTGTCATCCAGGGCAGTGGCCAGGGCACCGCACACAAAAATAGCAGAACAGCCGCTGTGACCCAACGCAGGGCTTGTTAAAAGTGAGTGCTGTTGAACTAGGATGTTCTTTGCACTTTAACAATGTGTGTGTGTGTGTGTGTGCACGCGCGTGCGTGGTCCCAGGTACAGCATTAGATCGGCTATACTAAGCTACATCTGCAGTTGCTTTCCCTTTTTTGAGATGTGGACTTCCCACGCCACCTGGTAGCCCAGGCTGGCCTACGACTTGAGGTCCTCCTGCCTCAGGCTCCCAGAGCCCCTGGATTAGGGTTGTGCACCATCACACCCAGGTTCCCTGTCATTTTTCAATGCTGAAGAAAGTTGTCTTCAGCTGTAATGTGGACTCCTGGTACAAAATGAACCAAAGTCCGTTGGTTTTAGTGCGGTGCACGCTTTCTGTTTCCTGAATGGACTCAAGGTAATCTGACCCTACGGTGTGGGAGCCTGTGAGTTCTTGGCTGAACTGAGCACTTCCTGCGTTCTGTGCGGGAGGTCATGACCTCACGGTCGCCCCGCAGCTCACCTGCCCATTCTTGTTAAACCCATCTTGGCTCACAGCCTCTCAGAACTTCGTTATGCTCTTGGCTTCTGACCCAGACCGCAGCTCTGATAGCTGACCTCACCCGCTGACCGATGCTCTAAATCTGGATCCATAGGTGAGCCTGAGCGTCTCCTAGGAAACCTCGGTGGCACTGCTAGCTTCATGTAGTGATTGTATGGTCAGTGTCATCCAGTGATGGTTCTGGTCATCTTGTATAATTCCCTAACAGTCTGAATTTTAGGAATCTATGAGTGAGTCGTCCTGCTTCAGAAACCAGGAGCCCTGCCCGCCTGCCCAGAGCGTCACCTGCCCAACTCTACCGAGCAGCCAGAAGCGTAGGACCCGGATGCAGAGTTGCTGTGTTCCAATGAGATGCGATTGTCGGCTGAGGTGAGGGTCTTTAGTCAGGCTGCGCCAGCCTGAATGCCTCAGTGCCCCGAGTTGCTTCCAAAGGTTGCCCTCTCACGGCCATTTTCACTATAAGGAGCAGCCAGAAGCCTTCATGCGTGTACAAGTGTCTTGGCACTGGGCAGCAGGATTCGCTGTCCTGCTCTCGCCCTGTGAAGACGCTCACGAAAGAGAGCTGCACAGCCGCGCCAGGAAGCAGCAAGAGTGACGGGACTAGCACACTCCCTGTGAGAGGCAGGATGGGAGGCCATCCGTGGCAACGTGTCCCTGCTGTACGCACTTTCTCTCTTTAAATATTCATACGTACTGGGCTGGGAAGACGGCTCAGCGGCCTAAGCCCTGCCCAGCAAGCACAAGGGCGTGGTTTGATTCCCACATCACATGCTGTGCAGGCCCCAGAGTCCAGCGCGCTGTCGCAAGCCTATAATCCCAGCGCTGGGGATGCTGAGACAGGAGGATCACTGTGAGTCTGAGCTGCGGAGCAAGACTCTACATAAATATTAAAAATAGATATTCATATGTACTAGCACACCGGGTGTGTGTGTGTGTGTGTGTGTGTGTGGTGAACACAGCTGTTCATGCTCTGTCAGAGATGCGTTCAGCATGATGTGTGTCCTCCGGTTTCACTGTGAAGAGGAGGGGTGACGCTTCACACTTGCGCTGTCTTCACTTCTGCGACCCCAGAACGCAGCCCGATGTGGCGCTTAGAGCCAGGAGTGAAGGGCTCCAGACACAGCGCCGTTGGTGTTGCTCTTCCCATGGTTGCAAGTGACTGCATTGGCTGGGTGGGAATGAGTGTAGGCATAAATGCGTGTAACACACGTGGGTGCAGGATAGTGCGTTGAACATGGTTTCTTGAACAGCAGATGCTTGGAGCCGTGCTAAGGTTTCCTATTGCGTCTGAACACGCACGCTGCATGACAAGCCAGGTGGGGCGAAGACCGGCAGCGAGACAGAAGCCGCTCGTCCCTGTCTCGCGCTTACCACGGTCCTGGAGAGCGGACGCTGTTGGCCACGCAAGGGAGCAGGCGCAGAGTGGGCAAGCCAGCACTGGCACAGAACGGCTTTACATTGTGCTCTCAGACAAACACAAAGAGAACAGTAGTAAGAACTGACTGTTCCACGAGTGTACACTGATTATTCTGAAATTAAATTTTGTGCATTCTAATACTAAGCAAAAATATATTTAGGGAAATACGAGTTAGATTTCTCACTGTTGGAACGTCAAGGTTACAATCTTGTTTAAAAAACAAGCTAACGGAAATATGATGATGGAGTGAAGCCGAAGGCTAGCACAGGGCTTCCAGTTCTGCTGCTGAGGGGCACAGGCCTGCAGTCCCAGCCCTGAGGGAGGCGAGGCGGGAGGACTGTGATTCTGAGCCTTGCTCATTGAGATCAGATCTCGAAATAAATCAGGGCTGAGAATGTAGTTCAGGACGAAGACCTTGAGTTCAATCCCCAGTGCCAAAAGACAAAACAGAAACGGATAATGTTACAAAGATGGACTTACCTAAGTCAAACATAGCTTTGTACATATAAATAAATAGGCATGGGTACACATATACTCCTATAGGCATCGATATATTCATGTAGGTCTTGCGATGCCCATTTTTATATTTCATCTAGTTTTAATGGCGAATGTACATGAAGATATAAATATGTGACTATCGCAGTTTTGATATCTAAGTTGGCAATCAGCTATCAACGTGCGTACATTTGTTGGTGCATGTTATTTATGAAGAACAATGGCTCCACCTGGGGTTTCACACACACTTGTAACGCGCGTGCATCCTGCCTGCCCCTGCTTCTCCACCGCTTGACCTTCTTTCTAGCGCGTCGGCCCCCCGGCCCTCGAGGGTGGAACCATGGGAGACTCTTACCGAGTGTAGCCCCAGCGTCAGCTCCATCTGCTCTACACAGGACGCCACGCTTTCCTCGCCACGGCTGTGTAACGGGCTGCAGTGAGTAGAGACAGGATCGTTCTGATTCTGCGCACTGAGGAAGGCTAAGAGCAGGGCGCCGTGTTGCAGCGAGCGGAGTGCACGCCCACATCTGCGCTCGGAGACACCCGGAGCAGTGTGGGGGATGGGGTGGGGGTGGGCGGGTCCGCAGCTTGTCTTTGAGCCAGAGGAGGGAGGTGCTCAGGGCTTATGGGAATCGAGTATGAGCTCTCTGTCTCTGTCTCTGTCTCTCTCTCTGTCTCTGTGTCTCTCTCTTTCTCTCTGTGTATCCTAACCCTCACATACCCACGAACAACAGAGTTGGATATAAACAGCCTCTGTTGCTAAAGGCTACAGTAATCTGCAGAGGAAATAAAATTATTTTCATTAAATGAAATAAGAATCCAGGTGTCCATACTTACCAAAAAAAGAGTGAAAATTTCCGCAGAACAGAAAGGTGTGCCTTGCATAGGCAGCCTGCTGGGGTCCCTAGATTGATGGGGAGGGGGAGACGGGAGGGGGGTATGGGGGACACCGTCTCTGCCCTCCGGTGGAGCTGGGCCTGGGGCCTGGCGGGGCTGCAGCAGAGGGGCACGGGAGCAGGCCTGGGAGTCTCCGTGGAAGCGTCTGACGTCAATGCAGTCACCCCGCATTTCTGACTGAGCTGGGCATGTGTTCCCAGGCCAGGGTGGCGGCCAGCGGGAGCTGGTGAGGGACAGAGGGTCTGCATGCAAGACCCCAGCTCCGCAGCCGCAGCCCACCTGAGTGCCAAGGGGCAGCGCTCAGCTGGGTTCCAGCCATGCACCCGTCCTCCCGGAAGCCCCTGCCTGGCTGTGCAGGCAGTTTACAGAGGAAAGCTCACAGCACTTCCCATAAGGCCGCGACCGGAAACCTTAGCACGGCTCCAAGCATCTGCTGTTCAAGAAACCATGTTCAACGCACTATCCTGCACCCACGTGTGTTACACGCATTTATGCCTACACTCATTCCCACCCAGCCAATGCAGTCACTTGCAACCATGGGAAGAGCAACACCAACGGCGCTGTGTCTGGAGCCCTTCACTCCTGGCTCTAAGCGCCACGTCGGGCTGCGTTCTGGGGTCGCAGAAGTGAAGACAGCGCAAGTGTGAAGCGTCACCCCTCCTCTTCACAGTGAAACCGGAGGACACACATCATGCTGAACGCATCTCTGACAGAGCATGAACAGCTGTGTTCACCACACACACACACACACACACACACACACGCAGCCCAAGCAAGTGATTTCATCAGATCTTGAGTTTGAATGTAGCCATCTGGGCCTGCGACTGTTAACTGATACGTCAGAGAGACAGCAAGCACAGTCTGGTAGACCGGCTGGGTGTGCCTGGGCAACTGACACTTAGGCCACAAGCGAGTTGGGGAAGACCCACCTAGGATGCGGGCGGCAACATCCACTAGGCTGAGCCCTCCCCGGATGTGGGTGGCAACAAGCTGTAGGCTGAGCCCGCCCCAGATGTGGATGCCCACAACCAATAGGCTCCTGACCCGAGCCCTCCCCAGATGTGGGTGGCAACAACCAATAGGCTCCTGACCCGAGCCCTCCCCCGGATGTGGGTGGCAACAACCAATAGGCTCCTGATCTGAGCCCTCCCCGGATGTGGGTGGCAACAACCAATACGCTCCTGATCTGAGCCCTCCCCGGATGTGGGTGGCAACAACCAGTAGGCTGAGCCCGCCCCAGATATGGATGCTCACAACCAATAGGCTCCTGACCTGAGCCCTCCCCGGATGTGGGTGGCAACAACCAATACGCTCCTGACCTGAGCCCTCCCCGGATGTGGGTGGCAACAACCAGTAGGCTGAGCCCGCCCCAGATGTGGATGCTCACAACCAATAGGCTCCTGACCTGAGCCCTCTCTGGATGTTGGCGCTACTGGCCAATGGCTTGCAGCTGTCATACAATGGAAAGGGTAAGGAAAAGCAGAGGCAGGCCTTCCCTTTTTCGCTCACTGGCCAGTGCCCAAGGTGTTTGCAGCCCGTTTCTTCAGCCTTGCAGAGCAGCCCCTTCGGCTTTCTGTCACCGATTTGCACCAGCCTCTGCAGTGAGCTCCATGCCTGCCTTCCAACTCCCACTGGATCCTGGGTCCTCCAGCTCTCCTGGGTGCAGACAGCCAGTTTGCTCTGATCTGCCCTTCACACCACGGGCAGCAGATATTCTGTTCCTCTAGTGAACCCTAACCACATTCAGGGAAAAAAAATATATAAAATAATATATTTCCTGATGACATTTATTTTCTTACCATCGCTGTAAACTGTGTTCTGTTTCTAATGTGTCAGAAAAGGCCTATTAAAGGGCTGGTGAGATAGTTCAGCAACTAAGCACCTGCTTAGGCAAGCGCAGGAGCCGGAATTCGATCCCTGCACCACCTGCCCTGTCAGCCCCGCCCCCTAGCATGCTGAGCTGGTGACCAAGTCCAAGCGTGGTGGCTCACATGTGCAATCCCAGCATGGGGGAGGCAGGAAATGAGATCACTATGTGTCCAAGCTGCGTAGTGAGACCCTGTACCAAATACATTAAACAAATAAAAATAAAATTTAATTTAAAAAGGCCCATTGAACTACTCTTTCTTCTGTACATCAGAAAGCATAACTTAGTGTATCTCTGTTCAAGAAGAATTTGCTTTCTGGAATGTTGGCCTAGAGAAACACAAAATCAAGGTGGCAGATGGCTTCCAAGGGCTGTAGATTTGCCGCAAGGTCTCCGTCTTACGCATCTCTGCGTGCACCATCTACCTGTTTCCACCTGTACAGTCATTGTGAAGCATATATCTAGTTTACAGTTATATCTATTTGCCTACCTATCTGTATAAAACAGTAAACATTGTTGATTTTGATTTTCACTCTACAACACAGAATTCCAAAGACCTGTCAGGTCCTTGAGGGGCTGCATTTAACACATCTGCAAGTTGTAGGATGTGGAGGACCGCCCGAGTAGCTCTCCTTGAAAGAAGGGTGACTGTCTCCATTTTGACTGAGCCTGACCCTATTCCCTCGTATTGAAATGTACAGAGCTGGCTAGGACTTCTCATTATCCTTTCAATTGGCCTTAAGCAGTGTGCATTTGTCTAGCCGAGGTGCTGATGGTAAATTTTGAAGATGGCATGCGTGTTTCCCTGATAACAGGATGAAGAGCCACTGCTCTACGGTGTCAGCTGGGATCGAGCCTCAAGATAGAGGCTATGACTTTCTGGGGCTTGAAGGATTACACATCAAAGCTGAAGCACCAGACCCCCAAAATATTAGATACTATCTCAATAGCATAATGCAAATTACTTCCTTAGCAAATCTCTGAATATGGCGGATGTGAATGCAGGCCTCCTACCTAGCCCAGCCCACAGCTCACCTTCTTCCCACAATTCCTTTTGGAGCTCACCTTCTTCCCAAAATTTCCTTTTGCAAGCCACTCCCCCTTCTCCAATGAATAAAGCCCTAGTATAGCCCTGGGTCGCCCTCTTTGTTCCAGAAGCCACTTTTATGGTTGGACCTAGGGCCCCTTGGCTCCCCATTAATTATATAAATATGTTTTAGTGTCTTTGTTATCGCTGTGGGTTACCTGGGAATGGTAGATTAAAATTAACTTGGTGGAATTCCAATAACAAATTTTTAGGATTGTAAGTTTAGATTTCTTGGGCAGAGGCAAGAACCAAAAAGAGACTCCAACAGTAAGGAGGAGAAAAATCACCCTGGAGAGACTTCTCGTGGCCTCCGAGGCACCACTGAGGAGATTGCTCTCAGGTGTGTGCACGGTAGGCCACGGGGAGCTTTGACACCCGGATCAGAGCAGGACCCTGGGAAGTTGTTACAAGAAAAACCTCAGAAAGAGCTGAGTTATATTTTCCTAGTTTAGGAAATGATTTTATGTACTTAAATTCAGAATTGCTATGTGAGAATCTACAGAATAGGAAATATACCAATTTATGGGAGTTTAAGGGAAATTTAATTTGAGAGGGCAAATTTTAAACAAATAAAGGGCCCCTAAAATGCAGATAAATTCCATGAGAGAAAATTACTTCCCAACAGGTGCTGCAAAGAGATGTTATATAGTGCTGGAATTTTAATGAGCCAGGTGTTAAAGTCCTTTGAAACTGCCCAATATTATACTTTCAGAAAACTACCTCTATAAAAACTAGGTCTTTGGGAACAAAAGGGATTGGATTAGCCTTATGATCCATAAGAAACTGAAATAGTTAGCAAATTTTTCTCAGCCCAGGAACTCACCTGGAAAATTTGGATCAGACTTTTTTTTGCACGTCAAATGTTGGATGTTAAAGTAGGATTTAAAAAAAAAAACTCCACAATTTTTACTAAAAGAACCTTGCAAATAGGAGGTAAGCAACAAAGGTTGATCGAGTGTGTTTCCCTCCTTCTCAGCCTAAATTACAAATGCCAAGATCCACTTAGATCGTGAATTGAAAGCACACAGTAAGGTATGACAATTCCAACATCCATGTATAGGACTTAGAGTTTGTTTTGTTTGTTTGTTTTCTTTTTTGAGCCACTAAACAAAAGTCTAAATCTTGAATAGCAGTGCGGTCTCTGGCAGTGCCGGGCTTGCACCTTCCAGGGAAGCCTGACGGGCCGGGTCCTAGAGCGGGGCCTCGCTGACGGGCTGCAGCCTACAATGCAAGCTCAGAGCCCCACCCTCCTCAAAGGTAGAGATGCCAACCTGGATGCCTCTGGGGTGCTCCCCACGACACTCCTGCAGCGCATGCCCTTGGTTGGCTAACCAAGCTTATCCTAGCTAGACAGAAATGGCAGTAGACATGCAACACCCCCAGCAGGAGGAAGCAGAGCTGTTCGAGCTCAGCTGTGGGGCGATCCAGTCCCTGAGGTGGTTAAACTGCTCTCAGCATCCAAGAGACTTAAAATTACCAAGAGACTCCATGACAGCCTGTGGGGAGCAGTGCTCTAAGGTGACCCCAAGATTGCCATCCTCTGGAGTCCTCACCAGGTGTACATCCCCACTGCTCAGCCAGGTGGGGTGATGCACACCTGTAAACCCAGCATTCTAGAAGCCCAGGCAGGAAGATTGCTATGAGTTCAAGGCCAGCCTACACTGCATAGTGTGACCCTGTCTGAAAAATAAATCCTTACTACTTGGGGAGTAGAGGTATGAATACGATGTGACACCACTTCCGTGGGTAGGGGTACCTGGTTCATCCCAAGAGCACTGACAAGGTCCAATATGCACAGGATCCTGACAGCAGCAGGCGAGAGAGGCATGGAGCTACTCGCCCGCTAGCCTGAAGGAAGGCAGCAGGCCCATGTGTGGCGAGAGGCAGGAGCTATGTGGAGAGGACCTCCGGCAGCTGTCACAGCCCAAGGAGAGCCCCTGTGATATCCCCAGGAGCACAGCGCTCTGTCACCCAGCTGGAAGGTGGTGACTCAGGCAGCCCTCATGGGCTCAGGGCGAAGGTGACCAGAACTCCTGTCACCACACTCTGAGGTCCGCAGGGCAGACTGTCGGGGGGGTCTGGATGCCCCATCTTACCATCCAGAGGGTTGGCGTGCACAGTCACACGTGAGCTATCCATGAGCACGGAGACCAGCCCGAGCGCCAGAACCGAGCTGCAGGAGGTCAGCCTCGGCTGACTGTGGAGTACACGGAGGGCTGCACCGCAGCCTGGAAGGCGGGGCTCACCGAGCCCCATCTGAAGGCCTCGTCAAAGCCGTTGTGCTCGTCGGCTAATGAGTGAGCGGCTTCACCACCTTGGTTGTTAGCGTCATCGCCTAAGCAGACAGCGGTCTCCTAAGTGAGTGGACAGGTTTTTTGTTTTTTTGTTTTATTTTTGTTTGTTTGTTTTTTTGTCTTTTTGAGACAGGGTCTCACTATGCAGTTCAGGCTGGACTTGAGCTCACTTTTGTAGCCCAGGCTGGTCTTGAACCCACAGCAATTCTCCTGCCTCAGCCTCCCAAGTGCTGGATTCATCTGTCTTTTTAAAAGTGAATGTTAAAATAAAATGTCTTCCATCACTGTATTTTATGTGACCTCAGCACATGAGATAATTGCTAATTTTTTTTTTTTTGTCAGGACTGGGGTTCGAACTCACGACCTTGCACTTGCCAGGCATGCATTTGCACCACGGAGCTATCTCCCCAGCCCCCAAATTTTGAATATTAGAAATAGATGTGAAGAGCCCATCAAGCTCCTTCACCAGGCGATGCCAGCCATGCGTGGGGAGCCCTGGAGGTCACGGATTGCAAAAAGAGCAGCGCATTGGGAGCCCTGAGGGCAGAAGCTGAGGACACATGCACGGCAGTCTTGGTGACCGGGCTCACCGAGCAGCAGTTCACCCTGCTAAGTAGTGCGTGGACGATCGTGGCCAGCACTGTGGGCACCTCAGGCAGCTGCGGAGCACAAAGGTAACTTACATGAACCCCATGAAGTCCGAGTAAACTTACTATTAAGCTGTTTTTCCAAGTTTTCCTAGAATGTGGAGCCATCCTGAAATGTGTACAGGTTCTGGGTGGACTAAGGGCACGCCAAGAGGTCCTGCAGTGGAAGAGACCAGCTCTAGTGTTGTGCAATAAAATGACGGCATTCATCTGCCAAACACTCACATTTCTTAGCTTATTAATATGGAAATGATCAAATATTTAATTTGCTACCTTAAATTAAACTTTATCCGGAGTGACTTTATAAGCATATACATTTAGCATCAGCACCAAAATGGTATATGAAACTTCATTCTTGTTAAAACTCATGAAAATACGAACACCCGATGGCTCCTGAGGGCTGTGGGAGGGGGGCAGCTGGGTCCCAGCCCTGCGTGCCACGCGCCCGCCCCGCCCTCCACCCGGAACTTCCCGCAGTTTCCTTCCCTCATCTCCACCTCCTGCTCGTCCATCCGCCTTCCCTGAAGCCAGTTCCACTCCTGGCGCTGTCCGTCGAACATATCCCCTCCCCGTTCTTTCATCCTCGTTGATGTCCTTCTTTTCGGGTGTGCTTGGCGTTCGTCTGTGTGCACGGCTCTCTTTTACTCCAGCGGCAGCACAAGGGAACTCAGACCTTTTCCTCCCCTTCGCTTTCTTCTCCTGCATCGATATAAATGCTGAGGCCGAGGCTGAGGACGGCGCCGTCCCACCTGGGGAAAGTCGGGTTCTCAGCAGGAGCAACGGAAGCCACCACCGTCTATCTATAACGGTTCAGTGCAGACCCGTCTGTCCATCTCTCCACGGGGGCAAAGCTAAACCGCCTAGCAATCCCAACTCCCTGGGTCCCGGTACTCTCTCCATGCACCAAGCAGGCTGTCCACACGGGAGGACGGTGTCAAAGGGACCTGGATCTGTGACACCCTGTGGGGCCCAGGAGACAGCTCAACAATCTAAGCACCTGCCTGGCAAGTGCAGGCACCAACATTAGCTTCCTAACACCACAAGCTGCACCCGCCCTGCCACGGGCAAGTTGAGCAGGCCACTGAGTCAGATCGGGGGTGGCGCAAGGTTGGACTCCCAGTGCTGGGAAAGCTGAAAACAGGAGGGTCACTGCAGGTCCGACCTGCATGGTGACACCCTGTGCCAAATACGTCAAAAATCATAAATACAGTTTATCCAGTTATTGATTTTAGAAAAGTCTGGAAACTGCTATGATGAATGGATTCATTGCTGTTCCGCCATTGGATGATTCACTGTTATGAAATGTAGGTTTCCTGAGCTCTTCAACTCCGCCTCTGTCTTGTGTCATCCTCGTCAAGCGAACCTGTGTCACTGGGATCTTTCCCATCTCTTCTCTCTCACCCTTTCTTGTTGCTCACCCAGGAAGTCACGGGTTCTCCAGGCAGCCCCGTGGCTGGCGGTGACTCCAAACTCCTTCTTCCACAATCTCACAGAGGGGACACTTCGCACCCTCTTCCATTTCACCCGCTTTTGCTGGAGTCTCATCTCCGTGTGCCATGGCTGTCTTTTTCCTTCCTATGAACACATGCGCTTAGAGCACGTGTGCTGTTCGTAAGGCCCGACCTCATCATAGGGGTCGGGCCAGTTGCTCGTTCTCAATCTCATTGCTAAGAATAAAATTAGCAGATCGTTTTTATATAATACATTCCCTGCAAAGGCCTATGTACTGACTTTCAGTGCTCCAAGGTTGCTCAGCTCGCTCTTAGTCAGTTAAAGCAGAGCTGCATGGTAAGTTGTTCCACACATGCAAGTAAGAATGAATAAAATGGGAGCCACAAGAACGCCGCTCTGCCCTGACAATGGGAAGAGCATTTCTTTTTCTTTTTCTTTTTCTCTTTCTTTTTTCTTTTTCTTTTTTTTTTTTTTGTTTTTGTTTTTGTTTTGTTTTGTTTTGTTTTTTTGTTTTGTTTTGCTTTGTTTTGTTTTGTTGTATTTAGGACCAGGTCTACAGGGTCTACGGGGTCTCACTACATAGAGCAGACTCATAGTGAACTGCCTGTGTACAGCCTCCCAAGAGCCGGGATCGTAGGTGCTCGCCACCATGCCTGGTCTCAATCACTGTCTCAGTGCGCCCCAGGGGCAGGGCCGGCACAGCATGCTACGCCAGGGGTTGAATCCCAGCCTCTGCGCTCTGTCTAAGCAGGTACTTTAATCCACTGAGCTATTTGGCTGGCCCTGAAAATGGAAATTTTGATCAAGGACGTTTAAGCACTTGGTTCAAGTATGGATCTTTGATTGATGGTCATACAGATGTCCAAGTGTTGGCCCAAGTGGACACTATGACTGGAAAGTGACCTCAGTGAACACAAGCACTGCGAGGCACAAACATGAGATAAGGTGAAAGGGGATTAAAGATGGAATCAGACTGTACGTGTAGATGCACACACTCCCTTCCGCTAGATGAGCACCAACTGCGTTGCTTCAAACCTGCACTAAAAATAGGGAAGAAATCTACAATAGTGGGAGAAACCGGAACCATCACTTCCTGTGTCAGAGTGTCACTCCTGTAACAAGTGAACTGATCGGAGATTGTCCGCTCAAGCCTCACTCCTGCTAACATTGTGCCACTGCTGTCAGAAGCATAGCAGGCGTGACAGTGTGTCCATGAGTCCAGGCACTGAGTGACACCCTAGAATAAGTCTTTCGTTAGCAGTGTCTGCACTGCACAACTCCAACCTTCGCAGGGGTCACCCTGCGTGCATGACACAGCTCAGTCAGC
Organism: Capromys pilorides; assembly: GCA_004027915.1. Classification (NCBI taxonomy): domain Eukaryota; kingdom Metazoa; phylum Chordata; class Mammalia; order Rodentia; family Capromyidae; genus Capromys; species Capromys pilorides. The sequence continues at coordinate 39,442 of PVKN010000905.1, forward strand.
ACACACCCCTCCGCCCCTCTTTCCCTTCCCCCTCCTTCAGGCTCTCGCTCCCCGCCCATTTCGTGAAAGCCCAGCCACCACGCTCCCTAATATCCACCTCTTGTTTTCCTCTCCATGTTTCACACTTTGGGTTTCTCCTAGAAGAGAATTCACTTGTATGGCATTTATTCCACTTCGCAGCCTGGGCTCAGGGCGCACGTGGGATGCGTCTTCCTCACTGTAGAGAAACGCCCCAGTAGGTGCCAAAACCACATTTTGTCTTTTATTTTGCTCTTTACTTTGTTTATACCTTTGCTTTCTCATATGAGGGTAGGAGTTATGCTGTGTGTTTGATTAATTTTACTTAACATTATTTTCAAGGTGCATCTGTCATTTTTACACCTGGCTCAAATTCATTCTTTTTCCAACAGAGGAGCATCTCACTGTGCACACAGACATTGCAATATCTTTGCACAGTAAGAGGATTTTTTTACAAAAAGAAGCAAAAGAGAATTAAAAAAAAAAAAAGAATAGAAACACAGGAGCTCCTCCACTGTTCTTGCTTCTTGGCCAATGCCCCCAGGGTTTCCCGATTCCCTGTTAGTTAAAATCAATTTCTTCTCAATCACCAACATTAGCTACAGTTGTGGATAAAGTCATGTGCTAAGATGGTAACACTGCGGTCGTAGCTCTCTATGTTATGTAATGCTATAAAGTTCACCTAATGCTTTGCAAAATGCACTGTCTCATTTAAATTTGTTTTTGCAAACGGCTTTCACTGTGGCTGGGTAAGCGTCAGTCCTTAACGGAATTCAAGAATGCACATGACCACATCACACAACGAACACAGCTCTGGGCACCGTTCTACACCGTGTCTTCATTTAAGTCTGCGAGCAGGGCAGCAACATTGAGGAATTCTCTGGCCCACGTATATGAGCCATCGCCCCGTTTTAATGAATCACTGACCCTGTCCTATGCGGGACGCATGCCTTCCCGTTTCACGACATAGAAAATGTTGGCCGGGTTGGAGAGGCAGGTCATGATTTTCTGAGAGGAAGCGAGTGCCTCGTGCTCCTCTCAGACTTGGAGGACCTGTTGGGGGCTGGGTTAAAGCCCATGAGTGTGAGGAATGGGGCCAGCCCACTTGATGACGCCTTCTGGAAGGCCAAACACCCAGATCGGATAACCAAGCCGGAGCAGACCTGAGGTAAGCCGAGGAAGGCTCAGAATAAAAGCCCCCAGTCAAGAGCTCCTGACCCTGGAAAGCGTGCCCAGCTAAGTTCAGCCTCAGCACGACGGCCTGGGGTTCTGAGGGGTGTCTGTGAGGAGCAGAAACCCTCATCTTGACAACCCACGCCTTAATAATGCATCGGTGCACTGAATGAGGCCATTAGCGCCCCTAGGTAATTAGCTAATTATCCCAATTGTACACATTGTGCTATGACAGCTATATTTTTTGAGGAAGAAAATGATGTGATTTCAACTGTATTGCTGTGGATGTTGGAGGTTCAATGCCTTATTAATCAGATGCAGCAAACTGATTCGTTACAGGTGCTAATTTGCTCTTGTCTTGCTCCGTGAGATTATTAATGCCACCGGTATAAAGTGTGTCACTCAACTTCTTGTCATTATAAAATTTCTGCAAGGCTTATGGAGATTCGGTTTGGTAAGAGAAAAATAAACCAAGAATGATGGGGACTAATTATCTCAAGTGATTAAATGAAGCAGTTAGTCTTTTCATCTGGACGTAAGGACACACTGCAGTCCTGGGCCGTCTCTCGGCAGAGACGGTTCACCCGAGAGCTCTTCCTGGGAGTCGGAGCCAGCACCCGGAAGCTCTCCACCTCTGTGCCCTGGGGCAGCGCCAGCACACGCAGAACCTGTGCAGAGGTCTCTGAAGTAGAGGGCAACGCTCCCCGATTTATTTTTCTCTTTTCCCTTATATAGCATTCAAGAGCTGCAGGAATTACGTAGTGCATGATTTCGCCTAGTGAATGTGAGAATGTGCAGAATCAATCTTACAGAGCGTGGCTTCAGTGTGTCTAACTGTTCTACTCTAGCTCCAACTTTTAGCATCCAAGAATGAAAATGAATTACTGATGACAACACAGTTACTTCAACTCGTCCTCCATGGTTAAGCCAGAATAAAAGTAATTGCATTGCAATATAATAAATAAGTCAGTTGGTAGCGTGCAGAGAGACGTTCTGGGTGGAAACTTCTTTCATCTTTGTATTTTTACATGCATGAATTCAGTTTCTTCCTTACAGGAAAAAAAAAAAACCATAACAGGAAGCCATTGGCAGCTAAATCCCGCCGTGCTCCCAGGCCAGGGTCAAGTGCACCCTCTGGCAGTCCCAGGGCAAGGTCCTTGGAAGATTTGTGGCTGTTCTCCAGAGGTGGAGCCCGCGCTACCTGCTCCTGAATGCCTCATCCTAGTTGTGCCGCATAGCAATGGGAACTAAGGGGCCCAGGCATTTAGGGTCCACCTCGAATGCTCTCTGCACCAAGCCAAGCTTGGGGCATCTGGATGGCCACGCTGTGTCCCCTGAAGCAGACTCACACTCCGCCTCACTTTTGCACCATGGTTGGAGGAGGCATTGTGCAAACCCCAGAAGCCTGGCAGTGCAGGACCAGCTGCGCCCCCCTCACACTCACGCTTAGCTATGTCATCCGTCAGGTCCTCTGGAAGCCAGGGTGTGGTGGCTTTGTCCATTGCTTGAAATGTCATGGGAAGCAACATTCCACGGAATGAAAGACAGGAAATCTGGCTCCACCTCCAGGAGCCTAGGTCTGAGTGGCACGTGTTTGCTCTGTGGGCAGCAGGCGTGTGAAGGTCAACCTGCTGGGCTGCTTGTAGGCCCCCAGGTGGGCGCTCTGTGAGATAGATCCTCACAGGGTGTTCATGGTGGCATGTTCCATGGGGCTTGGAGCGGACTCTTCTCCTGAGAGCCAGAGAACCCAAGTTACTGAAAACATTTCAAATGGAGGAAATTGAACAATCCTAATATTACCAAGGAGCCAGGATTTCTCCTCTGCATCATAGCAGTAGTTCAGCAAGCAGAACGAGTCCAGCCAAGAGCCGCACGTGGTTATTCTCATTCAGAGAAGAGTGAGGCAAGCCTTCCTCAGAGAATAATTCGAAGGCACAGGCAACATCGGCCATTGGCCTGAGCTCCCAGACACAGCCCTGCTCACCCACACTGCACACCGCACCCCGCCTCAGATTCCCGCTAACTGCAGAATCTCCTCAGGAGCTCGTTTTCAGGTGTTACTAAAATGCACATGTTTATTTCATATCTCATAGGTACAAACATCCCTAAGGATGTAGACTTTCCTTATAGGTGCCATCAGAGGGCCGCGCCAGAAGGGGAAGGCTAGGGAAATGCCCTGTGAGGCGTAAACGACGGACAGCAAAGCGGCCCACCCCCACCAGCAGCATCTGGGCTCAGGTCCTGACTTCCCCGGCGGTAGCTGCATGCTTCACAGGGCGGTCACTCACCGGTCTTTCTCTCCACCTCCACGGCTTTCTGCACCAGAACCTGCTGTGCCTTTGACTCTTTCCCTGGGCATAGAAGGCTACCGCCTGCCACCTGAGCCTCAGTCGCATGGCTCTGCCTTTCTCCTACAGCTTCCCCGCGAGCCCTGGAATTCACTGAAACACTGCACGAAATGCGACAAAGGGGATACATATGGAAACATAAAGTAGAATGAACACGAATAATACAACCTCGGGGAAGGCTTCCCTAAAACATGCACAAGGGTAAGAAGAGGCCACAGGAAGCTTTGCAGGGGTAGGTTTATGTGAGAGGACAGCTCGGAGATTGGACTCAAACTCTGCCTCAGGGATGAGGCCAGAGCACAGGACTGCCCATGGAACATGGGCGACGCAGGGGCAGGAGGCGGCCTCTCCTCACACCATCGTGGCCTTCTCAATTCACGCAGCAAAAGTCTGCCAGGAACGCTGCTGTTGCTGATCACGGACAGCCAGCAATGCCACAAGACACAATCCCCAAAGAACTTGTGATTTAAATCTGGGGCTCCAGGCGTGGCCCTTCCACTGGAGCGTGAGAGGAGCAACCGAGTCTCACAAATCTGCTCGGTGGCCTGAGCGCAGAGCCTCCCCCAGCACTGCCAGGCTGAGGCAGCAGCACCAGATCCGGGCGTTGAGACTGCGGCTTCCAGTTTCCAGGCTCCTCAGCTGTCCAGTTCTGCCCTCACTCTCTGTCTCCTATTCAGCGGACGTGGTTTCTAAGTTGTTTTTCATAAGGAAACTGGTTGTCATTATGCGTTACCATTTTGAGGCAGATGCATTCAAGACACCTTGTGCCCACTGCCACCAGGCTCGAGGGCAAAGCTGGACACGGGGCAAAGCCTGTGTGGTGCTAAAGCTGCGGCCTCTCCTCTGCAGTCCTCGAAAGTTGGCAGGCAGATGGCTGGCTCCTTCCCGAGCGAGCGCAGCGCAGAGAAGGAACAGCTGGGAAATCAAAACATACTGTGCGTGGTTGCAAAGTGCTTGTGAGTGTTTGGAAGAAACAACATCTTTGGAAGGGGGGAAAAGTTCAAGCCACACTTGACATGCAGAAATGAGCCCGTAGCAGGAAGCCGCGGGCTGGAGGTGTTGCTCATTCCAGCGGGGCCCAGCGGGCATCACGGCCCTCAGCCAGGGGGCCCTGCTGGGGAACGAGGGGCCACTGCAGTGCCCCAGGGGGGAGGTGACTTGGAGGAGAGAGAGCAGGAGAGGAGCAGGTTCACAGCAGACCACAAAGAAGCAGAGAGAAAGGAGGAGGAGAGAGGAGGAGGAGGACAGGCAGAAGCCAAGAGCACCCGCCCCAGAAGCCATCGAGTCTCGGGCTCCGGGAGGCTGGATTTCCCACCTCCCTCCAGGCGGGCTCCTCGGAGGAGGATTTGAAGTGACAGCCTTGCTCCCCAGCACCTGGTTCTTTCTGCAAAGGAAAAAAGGTTTTTAAAAAACACCTGGATGTTGAAGCAGAGCTCCTGGCAAAGCCCCCTCCCCACCTCCCCACCCCAGCCTTTCTGGGTTGGGTCTGCGTCCCTAGTCTGAAGTGAGAAGCAGATTCAACTGTAACATCCTCCCAGCCCGGCCCCTGGCTCTGCTGTAGGTGTGGAGAACGCTGTGCTCCAAATGTGTTCCCCTCCCCTCCAGGCGCCTCCTCACGGGACCTCTTCCTCTGACACTGTGTCACCACCTCAGTCTCCCATGAAGCCTTCAGGGAGCCCAGACTTTTGTCATTTGCCTTCTGAATAAAGAAGACCTCGTTTCTTTATAAACTAGCTGGAGTCAGCCTTTCCACTGTAGCAACAGAAAAGGAACCATTAGGCTCGGTTACTTCACAGGGAATGTGGGGTGTTAGCACCTACCTCCCCATCTTGCCATGCCATGAAGGAAGAGAAAGGCGCAGTTCATGCAACATTTTCTGCACACACACAAGAAGTTTAAATAAATTTTGAAGAATCAGTATCTTCCCAATAGCTCAGAGAAGAGTCATGGGCTGGCTATGGCAAGAATAAACTTTGGTCGGTATCAGCTACCACATGATCCCCTCCTGATAAAGGGAGCCAGGGACATTATTAGAATTTCTAGTGTTGGGGTGTTTTACTGTTCTTGATGAAGAAATATTTTTTTTGTTTCAATCTGTTCAGGATCAAGGAGTTCTCTAATCATGAATTTCAAAGAGGGAATGTTCACCATGTGAAACAGTTCTCTGATACTGTATGCAGTAATATTACCATTTGAAACATTTTGAGGCCGCTTACCTGAAACAGACAGACTCACCTAGTGGCCAAACCCACGAGCAGGAGTCGATCCAGCAGCCTTGTCACAGGAAGAGTGTGAAAGCACCACGCTTTCACATCTGCCACCTGAGTTCCAGGTAACTGTCAGGGAAACCGGAGGAAAGTGTCTCCCCCCGGGGTCCTGCTGAGGAGGAAGGGGCACTACAGTGCCCCAAAGAAAGGACTTATGATGTCTGAAGATGATAGCTTATAAAATGCAGAGTAGGTGGTTTAAGACCTCTTTCAACTGGAGCACTGCCTTGCTAGGGTGACCTCCAGGCCCTAAGGAGTAGATCCCACCAAAAGGTGGAAAGAGGTCACTGTCACCTTTCCTAGTTGTCTTCCTTCAGCCCTTCAAAATTCATTGTACACGCGCCGGCATGCCGAACATTTGGTTGGATAAATTATACATTGAGTATCTTAATTTCTCCCCCAAACCATCAAAGCCCATTTCCAGTCTTCTTCCAGGGGCTCCCGCAAACCTGCCGTCAACCTGCGCAAGGTGGAGGAGTGTACCTCTCTGCGTCCTCGTAAGGGCTCCTTAGACTCCGCCCCCTTTCTTGAGCGTTCACTAGTTGCATTCTTCTAGTTTATAGACATGATCCATTTGATTCACAGTGAGAGGCTGCACAAGAAATAGAGGTAGGGCAATGAGTCTCCCATGTCCTCTGCTGACCCCTAGGTTCACCCCAGGCTGAGCTCCCAGTTTGGGGTTACTGGTCGACCTCCTGCCCCAGCATTTGTGCACCACTGAGGCTTGAGGGACCGCTTCCTGGAAGCAGGAATATTCAGAGGAAATATCTCTAGTCCTAAAAATGCAATGACTAACTGTGAGGGAAACTAATGCATTTGATTCACTGCCATCTAATTCAACAATTTTCTCTCTGCCTTAAAAGAGACCTAGAAGAGTTACCCTGGCTAGAAAGCTCTCCCTGAGAGGAACACTGAAATGTTTCTGCCTGGGTTTTCCATCCGCTAGTCCTAGTTCTGCCCAGTGGAGCAGCTCTCCTAATTCATTTCCAGCTTCAGCAGGGACTGTAAGAGCAGCCATCTCCGCTGGGGGTGGAATCATTATGACTGAAGGAGGCGTCTGAAAGGGTTGCTGGTGTGAACCATCGCATTAAAAGACCAATAGCATGACCACAGTGCTTGCTTCGCCGGTGAGAAGACGTAGGCCTCCATTCCTTAGCCATCTGTTCACTATAACCTGTATTTATGTGCAAAGAGCTGTGGGCCAGGTCCTGCCCAGCAGGTCGGGGCATTGGTGGTGAACGCGACCCTGGAAAAGCTCTCTTCCAGAGAAGTGAAAGCGACGCTCTGGGCAGAGCACTGGCTCTGCTCTGGGTTTAGAAAATGCCTAAACGCTTCATGTGAAGGACTCTCTCGGTCCTGGCTCGGGCCTGCTCCCGAGGGCTGCGTGACACAGAGGCGCTGCCCTCCGCGTCGGCACTGAGGCCTCGCACAGGCGGGCACCCAGCAGCCCCCTCGGCTTTCCTGGCTTCTTCCTGACCAGCTTTGCAGTCCTCTCGCTTTAATGGTCAGTCACCTCTAATTCCATATGTCACAGCACAAGCTGAAGTTCAGACAGAAGGGACAGTGGGAGAAACCTGAAAGCCACGTGTCTCACGGTCTCCGGAAGCAGAATATCTGAGAACAACCGAGCGAGCTGGAGGGGCCCGCGGGCTGCGCGGACAGCAGGGCCTGAGGGCCAGCGCCCCTGGGCTCTCGCCTAGTTCCCACCTACGCGCGGCTGCGTGACCCAGTCCAGCTCTCGGCAGCCGAGCACACCCTTCTCCTGGGGTCAAAGCCCGGCCAGGGAAGCGCCCTGCTCTGAGGCTGAGCGCAGAAGGCTTCACTTTCAAGGTAGAGGGGACACGCAGGCTTTGGAGCTCTGCATCACTAAATTGGGACCTTCAGTGACCCCATGGCCCGTGCACAGGGCAAGCCAGGACTTAGTGGAGCGGGATGCGTGGATGGCACAAACCCCACGTCATGCACACATTTTATCTCAGTTGGCAAAGGTGTCAGGGAAGCAGCACCCCTGAAGGGGTCTGTGTGATTGCCCAGGGCACACGGGGTACCGTGCTGAGACCCTCAGGAGGGAGGTGCATTGGGGTGAGCGGAGGGATTTTGCTTTCATGAAGGAAGGGAAGACAGAGCTCAGCTGCAGGCCGGGAGTGAGCGAGTGACGCCTCTCTCCCGCAGTCTCCCTCCTCTGCGGTGACAGGAGCAGGTGATGGCCCAGCGCTCTCCACGCCGGGGCTAAGCGCGCCTTTCCTCCTGCACCCTTGAGCATCCGTGTTTCGTCTCATCAAGGAGAAGAGTAAATAACCTGTTTTTTTTTTGTTGTTGTTGTTGTTGTTGTTGTTGTTTTTGTTTTTTTCTTTTTAACCTCCAACACATTTTACATTTTCAAATTTATTTCTGTTTATTTTTTAATGTTTTGTTAGGGCAGAAGTTTAGTTACTGCCTTCATTAGTGCATTAATGACAGATGAACTGGAGAACAGAAAGTGATGAAATGAGCTAAAAGCCAGATCAAGTGTCCACTCTTTTCTGCTGGGGCCAGCGAGCTTCTCAACGCAGACCATGTGCAGCCCCACGAGACCTGGCCCTTCTCAGGACTCAGCCTTGACGAATCTGTGTTGTCACTGTCCTGAAATTGTTCATGCTTGTAGCTAAGGAATGTCACAGTCTTGTCTCACGTTAGGTCCTGCAATTTCTGTGCCTGGCCTTGTCTTTTGGATTATCTTGATAGATGATGGGCTTGTTGCCCTCTCTCTCTGTACTCGCTAGAGATCTGAATACGGATTTTATCTGTTTCATTTATAACCCTAGAAAGCTCATTGGTAGTCGTTTTGAATGCAGTCTGTGTTGTGCACAGTGGCAGTCTCAGCAGTAGCAGCCCTCTTAGACGCTCAATCTCAGGCCCAGGGCAGAATGAACACAGCTGGGCTCTCTTGGAAAAGTAATAACTGTGATGTCATGACATTAGCTCCCAAAGGACAACTGTGAACCTTTCCTGCTATCTTTAATAGATCATCTTTTTCTCACCCACATGAATTCTTCAACTGGAGGCTATGTGAGCCGTCTCCCCCACGGAAGGATACTGCCACTTACAGAAAGGATGACGCCATGTGTCCAAGGGGCGTCAGTGGCGCCATCGTTGGTGGCAGCCACTCCACCGCTCGGGGTCCAGCACATTCAGGTTCCCCACACTGGACGTCTCCTCTGACCACAGGCATAAGGTGGGAACATAAACACCAAGCGCTCCTCACTGAAGATCAAGCTGCATGACAAGTGCACGTGGTGCAGAGCATGAAAGTCCGTGTAAGCCTCACGTGTCGATGAAAACCTCAGACATGCACATGTCTGAGGGGACCCAGGCAGCAGGAGCAGCCGCCCATTCAGGACTTCCGTCTAGTGGCCTCTCGTATTTCTTTTCCACAGATGAAAAATACTGCTTTGCTCATGCTTATTGTCTGGCTTTTCAGTGTGCTGACTTGCTGTCATGTTTTTCTGTATGCACTGGCTTCATACTGGTGGAGATCTGTCCTGTACACCATTGAGGAAAACATATCTTCGCATTTCTTTGGATAATTTTGCAAAATAAATATATTCATGATTGATTGATTGATTGATTGACTTGTACCAGGGATTGAACTCAGGACTTTGTGCTTGCCTGTCAGGTGTACAAGTCACTGAACTATCTCTCCGACTCTGTTTGCATTTTATTTTAATTTTTATTTCTTTATTTTGTGCAATCTATGTTTGCATTTTAAATGTCTTTGTTTTGATATCTTTTTTTTCATTCTTGCAACATTTTTAATAACACTTCCATTTTAAAAATTACTTTCTGTTTGGTTATTTTCTTTCATTCTGCCCAAGAGCTTGATATATTTTAACCTTCTTAAAAGCCCAAGATGCACATAAAGCATGCCTTCATAGAAAAACAGCTGGATGGACTTTTATTGAGATAAATCCATATAACATAAAATAATCATTTTAAGCGAAAATTCTATGGTATCAAGCATATTTACACTGTCATAAAACTTAGCTTTTTTTTAAATTGCAAGACATTGTCAACACCATTACAGTACTTGGGCATCATAAGTTGGGGGATTGGTCTTCATATTTCTGCAAACAATTACGTAGTAATTGTGATAGAGATTACGTTGGATCTATCAATGTTAGGAAAGGGGGCTCAGTTATGGCCATCCAAGAAACACCAAGTCTTCTCATCCATGAAATTGAGCCCAGAACTGGAATATCCCGACTCATCCAGTTCCCTTTTCTTTTTGGGGGCTACTGGGTACTGCCGCCAGGGGGCGCTTAACAGCTTCCTTCACGGGTCTTTTGAAAATGTATTTTGCTTTGTAATTTTGGATGTGCAAATTTTTCATCCCTGTGGTTCAATTTATTCTATTTCTACTTTTTTTTACCTACTATGGAAACTAGAATTTGTTTTTTAGTTTCTTTTTTGCAAGATTTCTTTCTCCTGTTTAGAAAGACAATCTAGATTTGGATGCATTTTTTTTTATTCTATGCTTTTATTGATTTTATTGACCTTAGTAGTGTTTCTGAGTTAAGATAGTATTACTTCTTTTTCAATATTATCCTGTTTTGAATTTGATTGTGCTTATTGTATTGATTTCTTTTTTTGCATTTCTCATTTAAAAGTTTTTAATATTATGAGGATTTTAATAAACATCATAAATTTATTGATATCCAGTGTGATCAATACATAATATCCCCGATGCAGTACACATTATTTCTTCCTTAATTCTTTTAAGGTTATCTCTTTACCTTTACTTTTTAAATTTGAATTATTTTATTCTCTCTCTCTTTTCTTTTTTTTTTTTGTTTTTTTGAGACAGGCTGGCCTTGAGCTCACTGTTGTAGCCCAGACTGACCTTGAACTTGCACTGATCCACCTGCCTCAGCCTCCCAAGTGCTGAGAATACAGGCATGAGCCACCACGCCCAGCTTTGAATTATTTTAATCTCTGTCCTATTTAGAGCTTACCAAACCTCTTAAATGAGAAGTTCACTTCCTCCCACCTCACTGAGGAAATTCCTGGTTAATATTTACATCCACCATGCATTGTGCTCTTCCCTCCTCCAGGGGGGTTCCCTACAATCAGTGTGCCGCTCCTCTTGGTGATGTGCTACATGTGACTTAGTTCCGGACAGCTTTCTTCTTTTTATCTTTCTGTTCTTCAGACTAGTTAAATTCAATGACCCTAATTTCACCATTTCTTTTCTCCTGTTTAAATATGCTATCAAAATGCAGTTGCAGAATTTCCAATTAGTTCTCTACATGTGCTCACGTTCTCTATGGAATTTCCTTCTTTGTAATGCTTCCTTCAGCTATCTGAACCTATTTGATGATAAATTTCCACTCGTCTCTCCTTCATTATTTCTAATGAGCCACACTCTCCTACCTTTTTATGTTCTCATTAAATTGTTACTGAATTATTGTTGAAACTTGGGCACTGTCAGTACTACGAGGGACACCTCTGGAGTTGCGTTTTCAGTCCTTCACAGAGGTTTTTGTTGGCTTCAACAAAAACCTTCAGTTGTTGTTTGTTTGATAATTGTTTGGAACAACTTTTTTGCAGAAATAGATTCCCCTCTAGTGGCCCTTTCAATAGCTATTTCTTCATGCCCATGGACAGCCATCCAGTTGATGGACTTTCTTAAACACTATGAACACACAGAGATGCCCTTCCCCTGTCTTTGAAGATTAGCTTAAACCTGGGACTTTCTTTTAACTCTCAGCCTGATCCCCAAAACTCACCTCACTCTCAACAGGTGCCACTGTCTTTGCTTCTTGACAAGAGGAAGCAAAATGATAATCCAGTGGGAAAACTGCTGGTGGCTTCTGTGGTTGGGTCCCCTTCACTGAGCCTTCTACAGAGCAGGCCCAGCTCTCTGTGCGCATCTCCTCCCTGACTTCGTCCTCTACACTAAAACACTGCAATACCTCAAGCTCCCATGTGGCACTCGCATGCCAAGGCTCTCCTTGCACACCTCAAATCTCCCTCTGCCTGTGTCTCCTGGGGCATACCACACACCAGCATTTGGAGTCTCAGCACACACCAGTGGGGCAGTCCATACAATGGCATTCTGGTTCCTCCTGAGGTTGTTTCTACATCTCAGACCTCATTATAACTTCTGGATTCATTGTCCAGTAATCACTCTGCAACATTCTTTGACCCGTGCAGCAAGAGAGGGAGCCATAATGGGAAGAGGTGGTTGGAAAATGCAGAAGCAGCATCCTCCCTGGACCATGTGTAGCAGTGTTGCCCTGTGGAATGGTGACTTCTACTATGTCCTACTATTGAGGTATCCAACACAAAAATGTCTGTAGAGGATGGCAGCACATTTCCCAAACGTAGTATATACCATATATGTACAGTTTACAACTATTATTACACAGTGACTTGACCTCAATTAAAAATACACTTGCATAAATTTTCTTGAAGTCGTTCAATGCCAGTATGGGAAATGCAGCCTGTTTCCTCAGGTATCTAAAATCTCAGTACTATGTGCTGCCAGAGTATAATGAAAAATTTTCAGTTGTTAAGTCATTTACAAAAATGTAAATTTAGGATCAGGGAGGAAAAGCTGAGGTGAACAGCTAGGCCTGTCAAGGTCCAGACTGGCTGCAGGAAGGAGCTGAGGTGCACATAGAAGCAAAAAATCCTCACTAAAATACTATCAAATAGAACACAACAAATCATCAGGAAGATTATACGTCATGATGATGTAGGGCTCTTTCAAGGAATTCAAGGACGGTTCAACATATGCAAATCTCTAAGGGTACTATACCATATCTACAGATGCCCTACATAAAAACCACACATGATTATCTCAATAGATGCAGAAAAAGCTTTTGACAAAGTCCAACACTCATTAGTGATTTAAAAAAAAAAAACCTATAGAAAATTGGAATAGATGGCCTAATCTTGAATCTGATAAAAACCATCTATGACTAACCAATATCCAACATCATCCTAAATGAGAAAAACTGAAAGTTTTTACTCTAAAATCAAGTACAACACAAGAATGTCCACTATACCCACTTCTATTTAGTATAGCCCTAGAAACACTAGCAGGAACCAGCAGAAAAGAGAGAGAAATAAATGGAATAAGAATTGGAAAAAGAAGAAGTTAAACCCTCATAATTTGCAGATAGCATGACACTCTATAAGGAAGATTGAGAAACTTTTTCAAATAATAAATTCAGCAACATAGCAGGAGACAAAGTCAGTACCCCAAAATCAATAGCATTCCTCTACACAAACAAGAAACTTACTGAGAGAGAAATGAAGGGAAAGAACTGTCTTCACAATAGCATCCAAAATAAATGAAATGCTTAGGAATTAATCTAGCAAAGGAATAGAAGTTCTGTAAAATGAAAACTACAATATGCTGAAAAAAAGTGATTGAAGATTTCAGAAAATGGAATGTCCTTGCTCCTGGATAGAAAGAATCAGCATTGTGAAAATGGCTGTATTCCCAAAATTGTTATATAGATTTAATGCAGTCTCTGTCAAAGTACTATCAGAATACTTCACAGATCTACAGAAAATATTCTTAAAATTTATTTGGAACAGAAAAGTCTCAGAATAATAAAGACAGTCCTAGCCAATAAAAGCAAGGCAGAGGACATTACAATCCCTGACTTGGAATCATACTACAAAGCTACTGTGATAAAATCAGCATGGTACTGACAAAAAAAAAAAAAAGACCTGATGACCAATGGAGTAGATCAGAAGATGTAGACACAACTAAAAATACACTCAGACACTATATCTTTGCCAGAGGGGACCAACATGCTCACTGAAAGAAAGATAGCCTCATTAAGAAATGGTACTCAAAAACCTGGCTCTCTACATACTGAAAGCTAAAATTAGATCCAAGTCCATCACCATGCACTATACTACAGTAACAAGTAGGCTAAAGATCTAAATATTAAAACAGAAACAATAAACCCACTGGAAGAGTAATTAGGTGGAAATCTTAAAGTTAGGGAGGTAGAGAGTTTATGAACAAAAACCAAATTGCATGATAAGTACTTCAAATAATCAACAACTGGGATCTCATCTTATGAAGAAGCTTGTGCACATCAAAATAAATAACCAACAGAGTGAAAACACACCCCACAAATTGGGAGAAAATCTTATCTAATAGTCATTCAGACAAAGAATTTCTATTGAGAATATATAAAGAACTAAAAAAAAAATTAAGCCTCCAAAATTAAAAGATCCAAGGCCTACCAGATAGCTCAGTGGATTAAAGTGCCTATAAGCAAATGCAGGAGTCAGGGGTTCAATCCCCAGGCCTGCCATGCCAGCCTCACTCCCCAAGGTATGCTGAGATGGTGATTGAGATTGGGTGTGTTGGCACAAGCCTGTAATCCCAGCTTTTGCAAGGCCATAAACAGGCAGATCATGGGAGTCCAGTCTAGCAGTGAGACCCTGAACACTCTCTAGACCCTTCCCTAAAATACAAAAATAAAAAATTCAAAAACCCAACACAAAAATGGGCATTTGAAATGAATACACACTTCTCAAAGGAAAAATACAAATTATAAATAAATACATGAAAACATGTTCCACACCACTGATCACTGGAGAAATGCACATTTAAAACAAAAACACTGAGATGCCATCTCACCCCAGAATGAATGGCTATTGTAAAGAAATTAACTAGTAACAAATGCTGGAGAGGCTATGGGAAAAAAAGGAACCCTCTCCACTGTTGCTGGGAGTGTGAGCTGGTACAAGCACTGAGGAAGTCATTGTGGAGACTCCTCGGGAAACTAGAATTGGAGGTCATTTTCAACCCAGCTATCCACTCCTGGACATTTTTCCAAAACAACTAAAAGCATCACACCGCAGGGATATATGTGCACCCGTGTTTACAACAGCACAATTTGCCACACCTAACCTTGGACACAACACAAATGCCCATAACCCAATAAATAGATTTTCAAAATGGGCCAATGAGATAGCTCAGTGACCTAAAGTGCCTACTTAGGCAACTACAGGGACAGTGGTTTGAGCCCCAGTACCACATGCTGCTCCAGCCCCGCCCACAGGACTGGCAGGGCTGGCCACAAAAAAAAAAAAAAAAGATGTGATTATTTTTATACAATAGAGTATTACTCAGCTATAAAGAAACACAAACTTGAGGTTTTTTATAGGTAAATGGATGTAACTGGAGGCTATAACAAGTGAAATAAATCAAACCCACATCTGTAAACATCATATTGTCTCCCTAGAGTAAGAACCTGAAAGAATAAATAAAATCTAAATGGTGCAATACATATAGTAAAATGGAAAGAAACTGAACATAAGGAGTAAACATTTCAGATGAGGCAAAGGAGAGAATAAAGGAAAAAAAAAAAAGCAGGGTTCAATCCCAGCCTGTCATGCCAGCCCTGCCCACAGGGCACGCTGAGACTTCAGATGAGACTGGGATGGTGGTGCACGGACCTCTAATGCCAGCGCTTGGGAGGCTGAAAACAGGAGGCTCACTAGAGTCAGGCCTGGGGAGTGACACCCTGTAGTCCCTACACTAAAATACAAAAGGAAAGGGGGGGGGGGGGACAAAAGAATGGGGGAGCCACGTTAAGTCTGTACACAGGATAGCAGAGATGGTTGTACTGCCAATTTCTGTTAGTTTTTCAAAATCAGCAGTGAATGTTTGAGTTTTTTCCTTTTCCCAACTCTATATGCTAATATCTGTAACAAGGGAAACTCTTTTGGGAACAGCGATTTGTGACATAACCACAGCTGGGTGGCTTCCACCTTGCTCTTTCCAGTGTGTTCCATCTCTAATGTGTCTTCTATTGTTTTTATGCTGTCTTTAAAATAAATTTAAAAAATAAAAAGTAAAAAGGACAAGGAAAAAATTAAGGTTCAGTGAAAAGACGATTAAATATTTAATTACTTGACCAGCCTGGCATGCTTGTATCAGGTAACCTGAGCAACAGATTTGATGATAAAATTGCACAACTACCATTGCTAATTTTCTTTTCTTGTTTTGAAATTCTGTATCATTTCTATTGTTCTATGTTGCTTTGTTTTTGCCTTCGTTCTTGTTAATTGTTTAAAATCTTTTCCTCTTTAAAATAAAAAATGTGTAAATTTAATTCACTATATAATAACTAATTTGGCTAAAGTCACACAAATCAAATTTTTTTGTATTTTAGAGAAGGGTCCACAGGGTGTTCACAGTATCACTACTAGATCAGACTCATAATAATCCACCTGTTGAGTCCTTTTTTTTTTTTTTTAGGATAGCGTCTACAGGGTCTCACTACGGGGATTTGACTCTTAGTGATCCTTCTGTTTTCAGCCTCCCAAGAGCTGGGATTACAGGTGTATGCCACCACACCCATTCTCAATTGCTGTCTCAATGTGCTCCTGGGGGTGGGGCTGGCATGGCAAGCCCAGGGATAGAACCCCTGTCCCCTGTGCCTACTTGCAGGCACTTTAATCTGCTTAGCTATCTGGCCGGCTCTTCCACAAATCAGATATCGAAATATATGCAATAACAGTAATCTCAGAATAAGTTTGCAAGAGGAGGGTTCAGCTAAATACTCTTCCACCTCAGTGTTGGAGGACATAAAGACAGTTGATTATAAAAGATGCCATCATTTCCACGGTTCGTCCCTAAGGCATCACAGGTCATTTTCTATTTGTTTACAGACCTAGCAGAGCTCTTCATAGCAATCGACGCTCTGTCTGGCAACCGCAGTGCCCGACGCGCTTCTCTCCTGTGAATCTGTCCTCTTCCACACGGGCCGTGCCAGATCTCCACCTTCAGCAATGTCAAATCGCACAAGAAGAGACATGCACAGAGAGCTGCCAACCCTGCTTCTCTTTGCCACCAGCTGACCCCAGTCTGTGTCTTAACTAAGTGCAGAAGAGGCTGTTTACATATAAAACTGAAGGCGCTGGGAGTGCAAGCGCGGAGTGGCAACCTGAGGAGCCGAGCCCTCCAAGTTCATTTTATTTTCTGTTGCAACATGCCTGGAAATGCCATGAAGATGCTTTAGGGTTATGCCCAGAGGTCTGAGAGCTGCGCTTAGCGCAGTCACTGAGCGTGAAGATGTGCTGCTCAGCTTCCTTTCAAGACATCTTGCTTCTGCCAAGTTACCTTCATTTTCTGCTATTGTGTGGAGTCAATCAGCCGATGATATGCAGCAGAAAATTTTAAATTTAGGGGAAGCCCTATTTTAATCTCTGTATTGAAGTGATCTAAAATGGCAGGGAAAAGCCTGCATTCTGAAGCTGCTTCTCTTATATGTGGTTTCATAGCCAAAAATGACACGATGGGCCCTCCCCCTGTGGCCATCAGGGTCCCCTCTCTGGGGTCACGACCTGACTGCAAGCCTGCAGGGCAGAAGGTGATCCTGAGGCCCTCCACCATCTACGTGGGCCTCCCACGTCACCCAATAATGGACTGAGGTGACAAGGAGAGAAAGGAAAGTGGAGGAAACCGGAACCTCTGCTGTGGCCCTGTGGAGAAAGCCTGAGCAGCTCTCCTCAAAAGAAAAGTGATTGTCTCCATTGTGACTGAGCCTGACCCTATTCCCTCTTATTGAAATGTATAGAGCTGGCTAGGACTTCTCATTATCCTTTCAATTGGCCTTACGCAGTGTGTAATGGTCTAGCCGAGGTGCTGGTGGTAATTTTTGAAGATGGTACGTGTGTTTCCCTGATAACAGGACGAAGAGCCACTGCTCCACGGTGTCGGCTGGGATTGAGCCTCGAGATAGAGGCTATGACTTCCTGGGGCTCGAAAGATTACATATCAGAGCTGAAGCACCAGACCTCCAAAATATTAGATGCTATCTCAATAGCATTATGCAAATTCTCTAAATATGGTGGAGGTGAATGCAAGCCTCCTACCTAGCCTAGCTCTCAGCTCATCTTCTTCCCACAATTCCCTTCAGTGCTCACCTTCCCAAAATTCCCTTTCGCAAGCCACTCCCCCTTCTCCAATGAATAAAGCCGGGAGTGCAGCCCTGGGTGGCCCTTTTGGTTCCAGAAGCCGCTTTCACGGTTGGACCTTGGCTCCCCATTAATTGTATAAATATGTTTTAGTGTCTTTGTTATCGCCGTGGGTTGTACTGGGAGTGGTAGATTGGAATTAACTTGGTGGAATTCCAATAACGGGTTGTTAGGAATATAAGTTTAGACTTCTTGGGCTGGGATGAGAACCAGGAAGGGACTCCGACATGGCCCTGCTGCCCCAATCCAGGAACTGGACTACAGAGCTCTCGAGGAACTCAGAGGAGGGAAAACGTCCGGTCACCACTGCCGTGGTCAGCAAGGGTCTGAGGCAGGCAGTGAGGTGAACTGCAGTGTCCGCCGGCACGGCAGGGACCTGGCCCGAGGCAACTGGGGCCCTGGTGGGGAGCCAGGAGAGCGCGGGGACTTTCGCTGCTCCTCCCGTGTCTTAGCAGCTAGAACAGAAACCTTGGAAATGAAGGAGTGGAAAGTGGTGTCCGGGTACCTGCTTAGGTGACCGGCAGGACGGCTTCCCCTCGCTCGTACACAGGAATAAAGTGCTGGGATGAAGCCCTTCAGCTGCGGGCCAAGTGGAGGACAGGTCAGGACGCGGTGGAGCCGCAGCACCCGCAGGGAACCATCGAAGGCTGATTCGTGGATGCGCATCTCAGCGAGGGGTCAGAGCTGTGGCGTGGGTCACTAAGCGGTGGCCGTGCTTGGCTTGGCCAGCTGGTGACCGAGGCACACTCGCGGGGCTGTCCTGGGGACCTCCGCGCCCTTCCCCCATGAGGCGCATGCCACGAGGCCGCTGCTCCTAACCTGGCTCCTTCCCCTTAGAGGGTGAATCCGGTACACGTGGCCGCTGACCACCTCCAGTGGCCGTTCTTCGGTGTCCAGTTCCTACAGGGGGAGGCACTGAGCGCGTGCGGACACCCTCTCTGCTGTGTCAGTGGGCACTTCCAGAGATAACTGGCCCATAGGCCCGCGAGCTAGGGGGCAACGCTTGCCCAGATTGCGGGTCGTCCCACCGCGTGGCTCGCGGGAAAGGATTAAAGGAGAAGGATTTTAACAGCTTTACTCTGATTAAGCAGGAGACGCGTCCGCTGCTGCTGACCCCCGCGGACATCAGGCTTCTATATTTGAGCTTTGCAGGGCAGGCTCGCTGCGAGGACACTCCGGGGGCTTCTGGGCCCTCACTAGGGACTGCGGCTGGACCCTGGTCCCGGGGGTCCCAGGCTTCCAGGTTCTGAGCAGCTCTGCATCCTCCGGGTCTTCAGTGCCCAGAGGGCACGTCCTGACGCCGACCCTGCACGCCTGCCTAGCAGACCCTCTTGTGCAATCGTAGCCCCTCACTTCTGCTCACCTGGGGGACCCTAGCAAATGCCCCATGGCAATGCCCAGTCCGGCTGAAGACCTAGCGGAGGCCGAGAGCCCGTGGCGATCCCACGCGGGCCTGTGCCATGGATCTGTGCTGGGAAGGCCCAAAGGTCAGCGGTGCAGGCTAGAAGGCTTGTGACAGCTGACGAAACATCTGTGCCAGCAGGCTGAGGGGCCCGCGCTGGAGCCAGGAGGTGACGCCCAAGGCGAGAACCGGAGCTCCCTTGAAAAGAACCACAGCCACCCGCAGCGACAGTGCGGTCCTGGGCGTCTGTGATGAGCAGAGCAGCCAGGCGCCTGTGAGGAGGCCCAGCGCCGCAGTCTTCCTGGGGAGGCTGCGCAGGGCACCGTCCTCCCCTCCAGAGCCAGGAAGCCATGCCTAACGTGAGGACCAGAGCTCCCCTGCCGTGAGTCGTTTCTCAGGGACAGCAAGCTCCCGAGCTCCCCTGATAGTAACGACAGCGGAGTTCCACAGGAAAGCTTCTCCGAGGGAGCCGACGGCACCACAGCTTCCCATTCTGCCCGCTGTGCTGCGGGCAGCAGCCCTCAGGCGGGCCTCGCGCACCCAGCCCCGCGCTGGCTCAGGCCCGCTGGGTGTGGCACACTGTCCACCAGCTGGCAATCACCACAGACGCGCAAACGCAAAAATTAAAATAATAAGAGTTGTTCTACTCTGAGAGGAGCTCGTCTGGAGCTTATCAACCCTCGTCCTGGTTTTGCATCCGGTACCACATGTGGGGTAGGCAGAGGGTGACAGGGACACGCAGGGCCACCCTGACGGGGCCCGCGACGCAGGCGCATCTCTCCCTAGAGCCGCACTTCGGGCTGCACGTGAGCTGGGCCATTCTCACGGCGCTGCTTCAGCCAGCGATCCAGACGAACCACGGACCCCAGAGACAGCTCAGAAGAGGTTCCGTTTGGGTCACGCTTTTGGAGGTTCTGAGCCAGGATGAAACGGTGCCAGCGCCTCGGACCTGCAGCGAGCAGCAGGGCTCAGGGAGCAACCGGGCCTGCTCGCAGGAGCACAGGACAGAAGAGAAAGACTCCGGAAGCCAAGAGCCTCCCTCTAGGGCAGTGCCCTGCGACCCAAGGCCCTCACAATCCGCAGGGCCCTCAAAACCCCGCCCCACACTGCCCCTCCCCCCAGGACCAGGCGCTCAGGGATATTCAAGACCCACACCATGGCACAGGAGCACAGCCAGCTGGGGAAGAGGCCCAGACTCGGCGGAGTGACCCTGGCTCCGGGGTGGCACTTCGCTGCCCAGGCCTGAGCACTCCCAGCCCAGTCCTACAGAGCGGAAGGTCCCCTGCTCTGCCCTCGCCCACCCCACTGGCTCCACGTGACCCTTTAGCCTACTCCCCAGTTTACCAGCAATTGGGAACCCAACGCATTCGAAGATGTAAAGAACGCTTGTGCACACGGGACAGTGGGACTGCACCAGGGGTGGCAGCGACACTGTCCCTTGGGCAGCAAGGGACAGAAAGGAAGAGCACACCGTGCACACTCAGTCTGCGGACACCGAATTTCACACACTGCTTGACACGTAGGTGCCCAGCTCACACTGTGTTTCTATGTCTGGTCTTCTAGGGATGCTGTGCTGTTGCCCGTCAGGCCTGGGCTGAGGGCCACCCCTGCTGGCAACGCACAAGTGTTCCTGTCCTCCGTCCTCCCCAGCATTGGTCATTGTTTATCTTTTCACTGATAGCTCAGGAGGATGAATCTAGCTAACACTTCATACTATTAGCATCTCAAAGAGAGGATCTTAAGTGCTCTCATTATAAAGAAATTATAAACCTTTCAGAGGACTGGTACACTAACTACCTCGATTTAATTATTATCCAATGTAAACATGAATCAAATCACACCGCATCTGACAAGGGGGTATAAGGGTTATGCATTAATCAAAAAATTAAGTAGGCGAGTGATTAATTGAAGTAATGATTTTTGTTCTATAAAAATATTAATCACAAATATACTCATAAGTGAAATAAACCAGACCTACATGTGTAAATATCATATAGTCTCCCTAGTATAAGAACTCAAAAGAAATAAAAATGGAAAGGCTTAACACAGCTGAATGGAAAACAAGGACTTAAGGGTTAAACAATGAAGTGACTGCAAACAGAAAAGATAGGAAACATGGCAGGAGCAAAACCATGCACATATATACACAGGATGAATTAGACAATGTTCCTAAGAACCTCCAGCAGGTTTTTCACATTGAGGATAGCAATGTATAACACTATAACTATGCTTGGGATGCCTGTCATTCTGGTCTTTTAGATGTGTGCTGCTTTTAATGTAATTTCAGTTACTGCTATACTTTCTCTCTCAAGTAAATGGTTGGTTTACAAGAAAAGAAAAAAAGGGTATTAAATGAGAATAAGAGACTAGGAAAAAAGGTCG